>OOFC01030038.1:6659-23246 GCA_900323345.1 Pseudochromis fuscus | reverse complement strand
GAAACTTTGACAAGGTTCCAATTCAGGACCTTCAGGACCCTACCCTAACCCTAACACCTAACCCTCATTCAGACATGATGTTAGTCCCTCAGCTAAAATGTGAAGTGTCTTTCAGGTCTTGGCAGAATGGAAACAGAAGTATGAAGAGTCTCAAACAGAGTTGGAGAGCTCTCAGAAGGAAGCCAGGTCCCTGAGCACAGAGCTCTTCAAACTGAAGAACTCCTATGAAGAATCTCTTGAACATCTAGAGACCATGAAGAGAGAGAACAAGAACCTACAAGGTCCATTTATCTTTTAAAAGCCTTACATGAAACATTTACTCACAATATCATATCATATATTTACAGTTGGTTGCATTTTCTTTCTCAGAGGAAATTGCTGACCTCACTGAACAAATTGGTGAAGGTGGAAAGAACATTCACGAGCTTGAGAAGATTCGAAAGCAGTTGGAACAAGAGAAGTCTGAGATACACACTGCTCTGGAGGAAGCAGAAGTATGATGCATCTTCAGATACAAGACTTATTTACTTAGCAAATAGTAATAACTATTAAAATGCAGTATTTCATTTCTATCCTTTACTTCATGATAGGCCTCACTGGAACATGAAGAAGGGAAGATTCTCCGAGCACAGCTCGACTTCAACCAGATCAAGGCTGAGATTGAACGCAAACTTTCTGAGAAAGAAGAAGAGATGGAGCAAGCAAAAAGAAACCAACTACGCATTGTGGATACTCTGCAGAGCTCTCTGGAAGCTGAGACTCGCAGCAGGAACGAGGCCCTCCGTCTGAAGAAGAAGATGGAAGGAGACCTCAATGAGATGGAGATCCAGCTGAGCCAGGCCAACAGGCAGGCGGCTGAGGCCCAGAAACAACTCAAATCTGTTCACGCACATCTTAAGGTCTGCATAAACAAAGAGAAAGCATTTTCTTATTGCTCTTCTAATATATATTCCTAAACGGAAATCCTTTGGGTTTCAATGTTCCAGGATGCTCAACTCCAGCTTGATGAATCTCTGCGAGCCAATGATGACATGAAGGAAAACATAGCCATTGTTGAGAGACGCAACAACCTGCTTCAGGCTGAGGTGGAGGAGCTGAGAGCTGCTCTGGAACAAACTGAGAGAGGTCGCAAACTGGCAGAGCAGGAGCTGCTGGATGTTAGTGAGCGGGTGCAGCTACTGCACTCACAGGTGAGGCCAACACTTAACCAATGATTCCTTTGGGTTATTTTCAAATGTTGACCTGGGGTTTATTGTATGGCATAATTGTCTTACCTGTATAAAGAACACCAGCCTGATAAACCAGAAGAAGAAGCTGGAAGCTGATACATCCCAGCTTCAAACTGAGGTGGAAGATGCAGTGCAGGAGTGCAGGAACGCAGAGGAAAAGGCCAAGAAGGCCATTACTGATGCTGCCATGATGGCAGAGGAGCTGAAGAAAGAGCAGGACACCAGCGCTCACCTGGAGCGTATGAAGAAGAACATGGAGCAAACCATCAAAGACCTGCAGCACCGTCTGGATGAAGCTGAACAGATCGCCATGAAGGGAGGCAAGAAGCAGGTGCAGAAGCTCGAGGCCCGGGTAAGTTTGAGTAATTTAAGACCAAAGTGAATGCCTGTATACATAAAAACAAACAAAAACAAAAAACCTTTTATCACTATCCCCTCAACAGATCAAAGAACTGGAAAATGAATTAGAGGCTGAGCAAAGAAAGTCCAGTGACTCCATTAAAGGAATTCGGAAATATGAAAGAAGAATCAAAGAGTTGACCTATCAGGCAAGTTCTCCTTAAATGCCGTTATGTGTACAAAATAATGGATCACATAGTTTAACCTTCATGACATTACTTCTGAGAATTAAATATTTTTGGTTCTCCTTTGTTTTCAGACAGAGGAGGATCGTAAGAATCTTGCCCGTCTCCAAGACCTGGTGGATAAGCTGCAGCTAAAAGTAAAATCCTACAAGAAAACTGCAGAGGAGGCTGTAAGTACTGTTAATATTTCATACAAACTAAAATAGAACAAAAGAATAATAAATGTCTAAACCACAGTACTTGTTTCATTACATGAGCTCCATATGTGAAACACTGATGAAGATACTGTTTCTATTCAACAGGAGGAGCAGGCCAACAACAATCTCACTAAGTTCCGGAAGATACAGCACGAGCTTGATGAAGCTGAGGAGAGAGCTGACATTGCTGAGTCTCAAGTCAACAAGCTACGTGCCAAGAGCCGTGATGTGGGGTCAAAGGTCAGGGATTGTTTTTATGTGTTCTGTAACAGCATCACAAAACTTGTCTGTTTTCAGGTTTCAGGATTATAGTGAATCCATATATAAATACGACCCAGTTAATATATTACTATCAGAATATACTGATGCCAACAGTATAGTTGTAATCATAAAAAACTGTTTAGACTAATTGACACTGAAATAGTTGAGGGTTTGATTGGTCCAATGTTTCTCAAGGTACAATGCATATAAAATACTGTTCTAAATAACATTTACACAAGTGTTTCATTGTTTTGTCGTCTCTGTTTCTCTCTTGTTTCAGAAAGGACACGACGAGGAGTGAAGCTCACAGACTGAGTTATTGTTTCTGAGGCATCTGATGTCTTCATAATGGTGTCTCCCTAAGCATGTTGATTTTTCAGTAGAATAAAATGAATCTGCATCTCAGACTGAGCCTTTCTTTGTAACTTCACCTCATATCAGAACAATTGAACACATGTTTTTCATACTGGTGACAGTGCATGTAATTTGGGTCCAGTGACATTTTTGTGACAGGTCAACAAATGCACTTAGGTCTGTTAGAGTAATGGCTGATCCAGTTATTATTCAATTATTATTTATAATGGAACTGTAGGATTTATGTATGACACAAATATAAAATCACCGCTAAAGCAATTCTTTAAAAATGAATCTAAACAAAGGTAATGGTAGTTGGGAGTCAGCAGTAATGGTTGTTAACGGTTACTGAAAAGGGTTGATAAATATGTTATTGGTTGTATGACTCTAGAAAGTCTGAAAGATATGTTCAACAGTTTCAGGGAGATGGGGTGCTCTACAGTGTGCTCTGCTGCACTTAACCACACCCACTCATCCTGGACCACATGACTAACATAGACTCTGTTCAGCAAACACACATGATGTCTTTTACTACAAAACAATGAAATGTTAAAGTTCTACTGGACTTGAATTGTCTTTTGAATGTATCATTTCAATAGACTTTTCAACCTTTAGCTTCATGCACACAACACAATGCATAACTTGAAATAGCTTTAAATACAGTAATGATCCAACTGCACATTAGAGTCCACAGTAATTTGCTATTCATCCCCTGCATAACTCACACATTACAATCCCATCGTGACATAGAGAATTGTTTAATTTTTGACATATTAGGAACATCTTCACAACACTCCTGTAATAAACTAACCTGAGATGCTCTTGTTGAAGGTGTCTCATTCCTCTGAATCACATTACTTCATAATAAAAACCTGCCATTTTATTAATGAAAACAAAAAGGGGAGTAAGATGTGGCCAAAGGCACCTCAGCTTTTCTTTAAGTAAGTGTAATTCAAACATGCAACATTACTACTACTGCAGATTCATTAATACTACACAAAAGAAAATTGATATCAACTTATTATAATACACTTGTAAGGACAGTATTCAAAAGACAGTGTCAATATAAAACACAGCATGTAGTAACTGCAGCAGATGTACTTTGTCACCACTGTGAATCACTTTAAGGCTACAAGTCTTTCACATACATTTCCTCACTTCACTGAACTAACATAGCTCAAACAAATCACTTCAGTTACACCTACTGCAATAAGAGTTCAAGAAAAATAGCAGCTGGTATACATATAACAGGCATAGAGAGCAGATTCTGCATGTCAGGTAAAACAAATATGAGCAGCAAAAGAGTTTAAAAAATATTTATATATAATGTAGTTGAACCCTACCTTTTGCCCTGTGTGTGATGCACAGTTGAGTTTTCATCAGCAGATAAAACCTTTGAATCAAAAGTCTTCCAGATCTGAATGCTAACACACCAATCTCAAACTACCTTAGTGTCTGAATGGAGGCAAGGAGAAAAGGCAAGACAAGAGAAGGACATATGGAGGCTGGGACGAATACTCAACACCTCCTCAAGTGACTCTCAGTAAATAACAAGCATTCTAACAATAGCCACCTCATCTGAAACCACAGTTGGCTCGAGTTTCAAACTTAAGAGAGACAAGGTGCCTCACACCTACATGTGATTGCAGAAGTCAGAGATACAAGGACTGTGGACAGCTGGGAATGGGACCTTTGACAGAGGTCTGAGTGCTCCACTAAGGCCTGGAATAGATTAGAGCTAAGTAAAGGAGTTCAGGAGTTTCAGTAAGAAGGCAAACACACTCTCAACATAATGTATGTCCACTGTACGGAGGACAATCCAAAATTAAAAAAAAACAACAACTGTGTGTTGTAATTATGGATGCACGATATTGGATTTTTGGCCAATATCCGATATGCTGATATTTTACCACTAATTTGGCCGATAACTGATACCGATACGAATATTTTTCCCCCCACGCCTAACTGCAGAGATCATCCAGTTTCTGTAGCGCAATTAACATACAGAAGTATTCTCCATACTCTTTATCACATTGGCCCGAAGGAAAATGCAGACACAAGACAAAGCTGAAAAGGATGTAACATCAGTAATTATTCCTTGTGCAAACTAAGAAAAATACTTCGACTTACGTGATGTAAAACATGTCATATTTATTCATGACAATTGTTTTTAAACAAAACAATTAAGATACTTCTACTTAAAACAGATTTGGATAATACTCTCCCTGAGACAATAATGACAATACTCACTGTTATTTAATCAGTTAATTACATCAGCGGATATGGGTGGAATGGCTGTTGTCTGATACTTAATTTTAAAGCCAATGCTGGCCGATACCGATAATGTACCGATAATATCATGCATCCCTGGTTGTAATCTAGACCAACTATAATTCAGTGATAAGTATGAGTCTGCATCTCTCTCCTATAAGACAATCTGATGTGTATTGATATACAAGGGCTTTGATACGATTCAGAAACAATGTGTTTCTGGTGAACTTCTTTACAATTGCTTAAAGTCATCCTTCATTTTCCTTCATTTCAGTACAAAAATAAAATAAGACAATTCTAGAAACCTGTCCATCCACTGGTATTTTGTGTATCTATTTAAATTCATAAATCACCAAAGAAACCCAAGTATTTTAGTTATTTTATGGGGTCATGGTTAACAAATGGAAAACAAGTGAGTAATGTCAGAATAACACATCATTGTGCTCCCTCTGCATCAGACATAGACAGAAACATTCTTTCACATCATGAATAGAAACTTCAGTCTGTCTCACACAGACATGTCCGGGCACTTGGGGGGAGAAAATAAAAAAATAAAAATATGGGAACTGGAAATTGCATCAATGTCGGACATGTTTCTCCTTTGCAAGAAACGTTATGCTAATGTAACTGTGGTTTAAGTAACATGATAGGTCAACGTCAATACCAGAATGTTGCTAAGCTTCACTCCACTGATCAATAACTTTAAAATCTGGCCATCATCCGATTCATAACACATTTACATTGATCCACAATCAGAAGGTCCAATGCTCGCACATCTTTAATGTTTAAACTGATTATTGTTTCATATCTGTTCATCTTTACACCCCCTACTGATTAGGTGTTGGTATATCAGGGCCTGTCGAGTGTGGACGTCATTTGGAGCATCTGTTCCAAATGCTATAAAATTACGTACAAGTCAGCATCAGGCCTTTATCAATAAAAGGGTGCATGTGGTCAGACGTCTAGTTTTGATGTTTGAGGGTCAGTCAATGTTGCTGCAACTTCCATTTGACTGCATTTCAACGAAAACAAACAGACAGACAAAAAGCAGAGTCTCTAATAATTATAAAGGCTGTGGTCGATATGGACAAAGGCCAAACACTGTGTCTGAAACTATTGTGAAATAAAAGCCCAGTAAACAAAGGATTTCTCTGCCTTACACTGTATAAAGAATGGTTGAAGGTAACGTGACATCACTTGTTGGTTTGTGGACTCGTGTTTTGAAACCAGGAGTTTGGTATCTGAACGTGGCCATGTTGGTTGTTGGAGCCAGAAGTGACCATATTTGGATATGAAGGGAGGAGTGAGGAGGTGGGTCTGACCCTTGAACCTGAGGACACTGTCCAATGTGTATGAGCCTTGAGTGTGCGTCACCAATGAGACGGAGCTGTCAAAATCCTCCACTTTCTCAGCCTAATATTTCCTTAATGATAAATGATTTTCAGATGGACCTCCAGATCACTGAGAAGCAGAGAATGACTTGTATTGACTGAGCATTTCAGGTTTGAAAATGACAATTTTGAATAGAAGTCAGCTGGAGCCAGATTTGGGGTGCCATGGTGATGCAGCGGTCAGCACTGTCACCTCACAGCAAGAGGGATATGGGTTCGAATCTTGGCTCGGACCTTTCTGTGTGGAGTCTGTATGCTCTGCTCCTGTGCATGGTGGGGTTTGTCCAGCTTGTTAGGTGAAGAGATTATTCTAAATTGACCATAGGTGTGAGTGTGGACGCTTGCATTGCATTTTCTTCCACCTCCTCATTATTGAGACCTGGTTGCTTTGTCCAGTTCTACAAACAGTTTGTTCTCTGTGCTTAAATGTCAGTAACTGGATACATTTTGAAATGGTTTAAATTACTGCTGAGTTTGTATTAACTCTGCTACCAAAGTCCTGGGTACCCTTCTCACTTTCAGCTGTAAACACTACGAAAATATCCAAAAATTGCCAAAAATTATTTAAGCATTTTTTAAGTCTTGCTTTGGTGCAATCTAGTTCGAGAGTTTTGGTTTCGTGAAGTTTTTTCTGCACGAATACCAGAGCACATTGCATAGCAGAGGAAGGGTTAACAGCATCAGGCAGTACCTCTGATTGTTTGATTTAGTTCACACCATGATCCTGTTTGAACCAAAAAGAAATGAGGCTTTGACACAGAAATCTGACTAATTAATCTTATCAAACAGGGTAGATTAGAAATTGAGGCCGGCTTGTATTAGAGGCAGGTCTGTAACAGTGGCCAGATAGCGTCTACAGTTGAGGTAAATAAAGCCACCACTATTTAAGGATTTACAGCATTCATAAGGGTTATAATACATACATTTAGGTTTTGTCCAGTTTTAAACCCCTATTGTGTGGCAGAAAGGTTGGTAGGAGAATTTTTTTCTCTTGTTGTAGTGAATAAGTCTAAGAGGAGGCGGGGGCTGTCCTTTAGCCCGTAATGTCAGAGTGCTAGAAAATGTTGTTGCAACACTGACCCATCTCTTCCTGACAATATAATCCTGGGTGTAATACTATCCTGCTGTACAATCATGAACACAGTTCCACCAACCTCACACATACATCTTATCATTGAGATGTTAACTCCTCCAATTTGCATGGTGGGCAGCCAGAGAGATATAAACCACAATGTTTGTCGGGTTTGTCATTGTCAAAACTATTTTTAAAAATATAACATTGGGACTGTCATTCATTCTGTGCACATATAGTAAATTAACATGTTATGGCAGGATATTTTATTTGACTTTCCTTTAAGGCATGTACTATGTGATGTTATGTTATTTAGTGGGTTAAATGTAATGGATGGACATACAAGTGTAGCTCTGAATGTGGGAAAGGTTCCTGTCCATGGTGCTGACCTTCCTTCCCACCTGTTCTCGTTTTCTTCCCAGTTGCTGCAAAAATTCCCAGTTACACACACATATAATAGTGCTTTACCAAAAAATTAACCTAGAGTCATTGTTATTGTTTGTCTAATTAGCTCAGAGAGAAACTGAACTGTGTGAATCTAGTTTAGGATCAGATGTAGAAATGTAGGTGTGTTCCACAGTCAGAAACATTTATCAATTTGATCATTGATCTGAGCACCCAGAACTGTGAATGTACACATGTATCAACCGGTGACAGGATATTATTGGGAAAAGTACTTTCACTGGATAAAAACTACACTACAAATACAAGTACTGATGTACTTTTGTACCATGGAAGATGCACTGCCTCTCAAGCATGTATAAATATAAAACTTGTGCCAAAAGAAGTTCTCCTAATAATGCAGAGTATCTGGGCTTCAGATGGCTTTATATAAAATTACTGGCTGTCTTAACAATCACCTGTTGCTGCTTCTCTGCATGTCCAACACGTCGTTCCTCTGCTGTGCGTCAGAATCTGTGGAGGCAGCCGGCAGGAATTTCACAGGTTATCTTTGTGCCCAAGGATACAACACCATGCCAGAAGGCAAGGACAAGGGTGGACGCAAGGGGACGAATGACATCTGGAATTCTGCCAACACGTGGTGGTATAACACTGGCTGATTGGACTACTTGTTGCTTGCTAAATGACTTGCAGTCTTAGACCTAGACTGCTTTTTAGTACAAAATCTGTTCATTACACAACCAATTGTAATTTTTTCTATGGCTTGTCTACAGTCTCAATATAATCACTCATGCTAACAGTAGACAATTACAGAAATATGTCAAAATCACATACATATAATTCACATACATAACTGCTGTGTTCGATCAATTCTTCATCTTCCCCCCTGATTTTGTTGTGTCCACATTAATTATTCACATTCAAATGAAAATTGGTAAAGTATTGACTGATACCTGAATACACCTGGGCAGTGGATATGAAGCTTGTCCTTCATTTTAAACACTTGCTGGCGTTGTGTCAGGATACAGTGGAGTCACCGTGGCCTAACTGGAAGATAATTCACGTTAATGGTGATGTCTGACAAAACCACTTACCATTGTTCTGAAGGTATTTTCTGAATCCTCAAGGACTCAGCTGGGTGTACGAGTACACTGTATGCTACAGGAAAAATATGTTAATGTTAATTTTTACTTGACACAACTGTCTGGCCGCCATCTTTGCTTTGGTTGTGAAACAGAAGCAGTTTTTACATTTATTGTATGAAACTTCAAATTTGCCCTGAAGAGTCTTTCATGGTTATAAATAACACATTGAGAAATATAACACGTGTCTCTATTCTGTCTAAATTCTCAAACATTCATGGATAATTGATTTAATTATAAAAAGAAGAAGCAGGAATTAGCATCTATTAGCTAAGCAGTGCTTGCTAGCTAACAACTAACATAGCATTTTCAATTTAAGGTTGTTGTTTTTTTAAAAATACATTCCCCGACAGTGATGGAAAGAAACTAAGTACATGTACTGAAGCAGAGTACTTACAGCTCACTACTGTTTACTTACGGCAATAACAGCGCTCTGTATTTCACGGCTCCTTCCCGCCTGAATCCAGAACTTTCTAACAGTGTGTCGGAGACGTTTGTCTTGTGTCCACCAGAGGGCGCGCTCGTCTGCGCACTCCCGCTACCTGCACACGCGCACCTCATCAACTCATCAGTCAGGTTGATACCGGATGTTATAAATCAGGGATGCCCAATCCTGGTCCTAGAGAGCCGCTATCCTGCATGTTTTACATGTTTCCCTTTTCCAACACATCTGATTCAAATGACCTATACAAATGTTAAAGATTTTACTGAGGTACAAACCCATATTCAGACACATATTCCATACATCTTGTAGCTGTTCTGTTGTCAGAGTGAAGTCCATGTCAAACACCCTATGTATATATTATTATTTATTTATTTATTTATTATTTGTTAGATAATCTTACAAAGATTTCCAGGAAAATGACACTTACCACAGATCTTATATTGCTTTCTGACACCATGACTAACTTGAGAAATGAAACTCGGCTTTCTTATTACAAATTCAAGATACTTCTATTTTACTTTATTTTTTTACATTTGTTGTGCAACTTTATACTTAAGCTCAACCACATATCAATTTTCTACTTCATACTCTACAAAATTTGCATGACAGTTGTAGTTAGTAGATGTTTCTGTGTGTATAAATATGTGTGTATAACTGAATTACTAGATTGAAGTTATGACTAAAAACTTTTTTCAACTTTTTCTCTATTAAAAATTTGATTTATTTTCAATGTACCACTTTAATGTCTAAGTACTGGACTTTTTCCACATAAATAGTTGTAGTTTTAAAAATAAATTTAGCACTTGAATCTCAAAATCCATGCATGAGTCCAGATGCTGCAAAAAGGAAATGCCATCACTTTTTAGCAGAATGCAGCACAAACCATTATAACATTACATCAATGATCATTTTTGCTAAATAATTTCCACACTTGTTTATAAAGTGTGCTGATCACTGTCAGCACAGGTGAAAAAAAGAAACAGCAGAGACACAATTGGATCTTTTTGCTCATCTTTTTATTTCATGATTAATATTCACATCACTAGTTAACAATTAACCACAATGAACATATCTCTTTCATACCAAATATTCAGAATTGAAGGGGGAGATGAGCTCTACCTAACAGGACGGATGCCTCTAACAACCAGCAGTTTGTTTGTTGTCTTCTGCATGCTCTTGCTATGGTGTTGTGCCCTACAGAATAACACAGCACACGCTACAGTGCAGCCGCTCCACAGGACTGAAAAGCAGCTTCTTCTGCTTGTTGCCTCTCACGAGAGTTTTCTAATTGAAACGTGAGGACCAGCAGGAGACCAGAACACGGTGCACAGTTTAGCACAAGCCGTTCTCCTTCCACTGCAACATGAGTAAAATCTGCTGCTTTTCAGTCCCGCGGTGCTGACCGGCCTCTGTAGGTGGGAGACACAGCTAGGGGCTCCAGGTGCATATCTACCAACACTCCCTTTGATTCTGAGTTTTTATTTCCAGGTACAATTTGTTTGAGCTCAGCATTCATTGATATATCCTCTGATTTTTTTTTATTAGTGCAAACAGGTCCAAAATGTCCCATTTTGTTTTGAAGATAATTTGGTCCAAGACTCGCCTTAATCCAGTCTGGTGTTGGTAGGTATGTCAAGGTGTCTGTACAGGAGCTGTCTAATACAGGACATTTACTTTCTACCACATGCCAAAAGACGAAGTCTGGTTACTGTTAGTCTGACTGGAGGGGGGGTGGCAGTAGGCAGAAGAAAAAGGGCGGGCCGTGTGTGTCAGCAACCAATCAAATCGCTTCTTCCTGTTGGAACCCCACTTCTGAATATCTCACCTGACACACACCGCCTCCCCTTCCTGCCCCGACAGTTTGAATCCGGTCAACAGTGTTTCCATATGTGATCGACCTTCCCAAACAGAACAGAGACAAACCTCATACATTTAATCATAATCTTGCATCTTTAATACATTTTTAAAAACATTCTTGAAACTTCAGAAGCCCTTTTCTTGGCGGAAAAAAGGCAGACTCTGAAAAAAAAAAGAAAAAGTACACTTTTCCTTTCTTACGCTTTCAGTCTCATAATAATAATAATAATAATAATAATAATACTATTAACCTTAATGGTAACAGGTTTTATGAACGTGAACGCTCATCTGTCAACATCCACAACACCCTGTTAAGAAGTAAGATTTTTTTCTTTTTTTTTTGTTTGTTTGAATTTAAGTAATTTGAGTTACTTCAGGAGTGATAAAAACATGGTGGTGTCTATATACAAGGGACCGAGTGAGATACTAGTGGAAGGGTGGTATTCGAGCGCTATAACTGGGGAATCAAACAGTAATGAACAGACATCAGAATGAAGCTGGTCATGTACTTTTTGTCCAAGCTGCAGGGCGACATTAACATCACCATCTCCCATCTGAGTGTTGCAGTGATGATGATGCTTTGAGGTGGGTAAGGTGGACAAGACTGGTTTCCTTACTAAATATCTAAATCATAATTTACTTGATTAAAGTGCAACAAAGCTACACAAACTTTCACTATTTGGTCTCTTCTAGTTTTGGCCTTCCCATCATGGGAATTTGGTTTTATTGTGGTGCCTGGAGATTCATAAAATGTAAAAGAGAGTTTACAGAATAATCGTTAACTTTGACAGGGTGTAGATCACAGATTTAATTAGTTGTGATCAGAGTTTGACCAATGAGCTTCCTCAGAGCTCTCAGAGGATGTGACCCTGCAGCTCGGCCAGAACGTAGGAACCAGTGAACGTCAACAGGAGCAACATGAGGACTGAAGAGATCGAGTGTTAGACCATCATAGCCAACAGCACAACACCCACGACCAAAGTTCCACTAAAATCCACGAAGCCGACCGAGATGAAGCGGCAGACGTCGGCTCATCCCGTCACGTGGTCGCACACTCCTTACACACATTAAGACTACGACTTGCTCCTATCTTTATGTACACAATCCACCGCCTATCAAAGTGCTTTCTGTTCCCTTTAGGTTCACATTATGCTTTTCACATACGATCGGATGTTACTTCCAGGCAACTCATGGGAATGATCTGGAGGGAACAGTACAATATTAAATAAGCTTAAATGGTGCTTTTTAGTTGTCTAGTCCTAATCGTTGACTATTTGATCACTTGCTCTTTGATTATCATAACTTTATCTAACTACCAAGTACCACTGTTTTGCTCCCAGAAGCACACATGTACAGTACACAGCTGACAATGTTTTACCAATATACAGTAAAGCAACTTTTATATCACTGGAGTGCATCAAGAAATGAACGAGACTGTGTTCAAAGTGCACGAGACTCTGGAGTTTTAAGGGGAACTGTACACAATCGACAGCGTTCAGCGTTCCCGACACAGGAATATAGTTCAATATGATGACAGTATGAAATGCTACTGTAGCTTTTCTAATAGCGATGCAAGGTTTCTCAGTCAGCTGTTTTTTTGTCGAGTCACAGAGCCAGACTATCAGTGTTCCAGAGGCTAAGCAGCGCTCTCTACAGGATGGATGCAGTAGTAACACTTCACACATCTGACAACTACAGCAGCACGCCACAGACGCGTCACTGATCCCTCAGTGTTTTCAGCGGAGACCTTTAAAGCACCCACTCCGAAAAATCTAAGCCACATCACACTGTTGGGTTTTTAGAATTTGAAATGAATCTAAAAGTGAATCTAGGATCATTTTTCTCTCAGAGCATTTATTTAAGATTTAGTCTTAAAACCTACAGTGCTGTGAACATTTAAATATTGAATTGAACATTGTTTAAATTTGAGCTTTTCTGTTGAACAAAAGAAAACTACAAAGACAACTTCAAACCCCCTCTGTTGTTGGATCTGTCTCGCTGTAATACTGCTGCATTCATGGCATTGTGGAGCTGGACAGTTCCTGCTGCCCAGTGTGTTGTACCTTTTTAAAAAATATTTTTTAATCTTTCGGGAATTTGTTGTTTTTAATCTTTTTTTGTACATATCCAGTGGTAGCCTACACAGAAGATTTATTTTTAAAGTGAATGTAAAAAAAAGCTATTTACTTCCATTTATTTACACTACAGACGTAGGGTAAATTATCCACCAGAGACCAGCTGCTACTGGGAGCCGTCACTACAAGGGGATTAGTAGTCGCTCTTATTAAACTGAAGTTACTAGACAGAGTCTAGTAGAAGTAAATCACTACAAAGACGCAAAGAAAACTCCATTTTCAGTTTTGCCATGAATGTAACATTATTCCCTTTGATCCACAGCACATCTCCTGCAGGTGAACTCTCTCTCTCCTGACTACCTGGTTAGCTTCAGTGGTTGTGTATCTATCTCTGTCTGTCTGTGCGTCCTGTGTCAGCGCAGGTAACAGGAGGCCTCTCCTACTAAGATCATTGTATTGCTGTCAGAGAGTTGGAGTGAGACACAGGGTGAGGTGAGCCTATGATGAAAATGTGACTATGACAGGAACAACACACTGACACAGCTCATCATTGATTAACAATATCAGCATAGACCATCAAAACACAATAAAGAGTTGGTTTCATTCTAGAACAGAGAAATGCTTTATGAACAGCTTTTATTTTAGGGTGTGGATCTGTGAGTGTTATGCTGCATGTGTGTGTGTGTGTGTGTGTACATGCACAACAACAAGCATGTGTGTGCTTTCCTGTATCAATCTGTGCTTATGTGTATGTGTGTGAAGAAGGTTAGCAGGTTTAACAGAGCGGGTTGTACGACGCACCGGCTAGGAGGAGGATTTAACAGGAGGGCGTGGCTCTGCAGCCCCGCCCCTCTCCACTGGGGGGTGAACCACATGACCAGGAAGTGCCACATGTGCGCAAGAGAAGGAAGGTGCTGTCTGTCTCTAATAACCACACGCGAACTGGAAATGCTTGACACGCCTCAGGGTGACTGCTGGGGTCCCTCACAGGGAAGGGGAGGGTGGAGGTGCAGGTGCATGAGCGGGACTGAAGGATCCAGGGTAGCAGTGTGGGAAGGTATGGATCATGGTGCAGGAGAACAGCCTGATTAGAGCAAAGGGTCAAACGTGTGAATATCATAGAGGTCAAGAGGTATACTGAAAGAGTGGGAGCTTTTTTTTTGGTAATTTTTTAAGATACTGACGAGGACTGCAGAGGACTTGTGCTAAGACCATGTGACCAGTGTGAACAGTGAGTGACAACAAACCAGAGCAGGGGAATACTCCACAGACCCCACAGATACATTAACAAATACTAATAAATATTAAATACTGCAGCTGGTGAGACAGTCGCTAGCAGAAACTATGCTAGTGCTAGTCATCACAACAGCTCCCTGTACTGTTCTGCATCGGGCTGTGATGTCTGGTCATTTCACAGGAAGTGGGTGGTGGGGCTGTGTGAGCTAGCAAGCCTGTAGGTGGCGTTGCGAGCCAGATAAGACATATTTGTACCATTGATTTTTCCCTCTTTGTGGAACAGTTTATATTCCAACACAGGGAAATAAGAATCGATGCAACACAGCTAATGAGCTGACGTCCAGCTGTAAACTCCAGCTCTGTATCCCCTCAGTGGTCAGCTCTCTACTGGCCGACGGTGCAAGTAGACTTGATGCGAACCATCCGGCCGGTTTCAGTCTGCCCACACAAGTTAATCATAGACTGAGAGTGCCTTCAGATGTTGCCATTTGATGTGCTGGTATGACTGAAGTTTTACAAAGCAGCTTGTGATTGACACTGTCTGACATACGTGCTAAAGAGTGAAATCATGCTTTCATGTTACTTGACTAAAAGGTCCAGCAGCTGGCAGCTTAACGCCACTACTCATCATAAAGGGTTAAAAGGCCTTTAAAACTTGAATTTGCAGTCACTCCTGCAACGTCAAATAGAGATAATGCTAACCTAACAAATATTCAGCTCCCAGATTAAATATTTGAATGTCAAATCCCACAGGAGCAACAGAGCTCAACTATCCCTCCTCTTCCTGCCTTGATGATTATCATGCACTCATTAAATGATAATGATAAAAGTCTCTGTCAGCTGTTAAAACCCTTCACAACTCTACTTCACAAAATAACACAGGAACCGTCTGACATCCTAGAAAGCTTCTGCACCGACTCTGAGATCTGTCTTTAGATGTATTTCCAGACGTCTCCATTCATTCTGTGTTCTCTGCACCACCACTAACTGTCAGTACCATGATCTTTATACTCCAGAGATAAAGAAGCGTTATTGTGTTTATATGGTTTCTGGGGAGACAAACTGATGTGAGATTATGTGTGATGAGCTGTAGATTGAGCTATAATGATCTGTGCTGTAGATATCTGCTGGACTGGGAATGAGGGTGGGGCGGAGAGTAGTATTAGCATAGGTCCGCTAACAAGGTTGGGATGGAGAGGGACGAATGGGCCTGCAACAGGGACCGGAGCAAAGCCTCCTAACTGTGATCTCAGGCAAGTGTGTAGACTCATAGGTTGAATACTGTATGAAAAAAGTGGCTATGCTCAATATACTTCTAATATACACTCACTGTGATAGAAGGTTTATTGCGTTGGGTTTGTTTGATTTGGGGATCAGGGTTGAAGTCATCTAAATCAGTCGAGAAGCTGGTGGAAACCCCCCCCTCCCGAACAGAGAAACACAGACAAACAGCAAGTGCTCTTCTCTGCGGTGGGCGGGGCCAAAAGGTCAACCCGAGGGCGTCGAGAGGTCAAAAGGTTGGTCAGGGATGGTAGCAGGAAGCTGGCGGGCGGAACCCCATAGAAACACTGAGAGGCGATCGGTCAGTTCGGTGCTGCGGTGGGCGAGATGAAGGGCGGGGCCAGAGGGAAGTGACTGCGCCGTGGTAGGTTGGTTGGTCAGTTGATTGGCAGGTCGGCGAGCGCCATGCGTGTCCCACCAAAATCTGCAGGTCACTGGGACTCAGTCTGCGGAGAAGAGTGAAACAGAAACAAGGTTGGAAATTTCCAGCAGCCACATGGTCTCGACCTCATCAGCTGTTACTGTCTGCTGCAGGTTCATATGAATTATGGACCAAATTATACAACATTCCTGTTTTTTAATTGTGTTAACGCTACAGCCATCCATCAATTAGGGCGAGTTTGACAACCACATCGGGTGCCAGGAGTCTGTTGTCCCTCTGAACTCAGGGAGTCTGGAGGCCAGCTGCAGGGCCAGAGATGGATTTATCCATTGAGCCTTGTTGATCTTTACTCAGTAGGTCTCCTCATAATTTAATTTGGTACAAAAGTGTGCTATTTTTACAGCTCAA
>OOFC01030033.1:0-12075 GCA_900323345.1 Pseudochromis fuscus | reverse complement strand
ATGTGACCACCAGCAGTCACCATGGTAACCAGGCCACTATGGCTCACAAAAAATATAAACCCAAAAGAAAACCCAATTATTTATGAGAATTTGCTCAGTGATATTACATTTCATTCTTTCCTTGTTTTTATATTCAATAATTAAAAAATAAAATAAAATCTCTACATTTATTAATCCTCTTTGATGTTCGCGGCGGTCATAGTGGCCAATAACTTACACATCTACAACTTTTCCCCGCTTCAATGCATTCACGCTGTATAAAAGTTGAGTAATATTCATAAAATACATTTATATGCCATCTCTCCCTGCCCCGCATCGCACTGCTCCCGGTCCGCCATCTTGTCTAGTGACCATCGGTGCTCACTACTTTTCAAGATGCATTGTGGGAAATTTGAGTGCACTGCTTTTTCGGCTTAAGCAATTCGGACACGACTGGAAATGTGTAACCACCTATATAGTGCTCTATATAGGGAATAGTGTGGACATTCGGACACAGCCCATGTCTCTTGTTTCACAGCCATAGTCATAGTGTTTTTCTGTTTTTTTGGATTCTTTGCTTGTCTTTTGGATTTTGCCTTCGCCTGCCATTTTGGAAACCTCTGCCTGAATTAAAATAACTTTTGATAAACCTGCTCTAGCCTTGGTGTCTGCATCTGGGTCCCTGTTCCTAGCCTGATTCTTGACAGAAGCGGTCTTGACACCAACACAGTTTGTTCATCCGCAGCCTCCTTACTGGTCTCACAAAAATTGAAGTACAAAGCAGGAGTATATGACATGTGGCAGGTCATCCATGTTTATGTCCATAGACCAAATCTGGCCTTGCAGTGACCAAAAGCACACTCGATGACCATACGTACCCTGCGCAAACTTAGCCCAAAGTATTGCTCTTCTTCCATCAGGTAAGGCAGCAGTGGGTAGGCAGGGTCACCAAGAAGAAAAATTGTAAAGGCCTCCTCATCATCCAAAATCTGCTTTTTCAGAGCAGGGATCTTGCCAGTTTTCAAATACAGGTTCAGCTTAGAATTAGTTTTTAGAATTAGGTTTTTCACAGGTTAGCCGACTAGCCTGTTTTCTATTTTAATGTCAGTTTAATGTAAGCCTTCAGTTCTTTTTTTTTTGGATTAAGTCCGCCTTTATATTAATTAATATGTAATGTAAAACTGTTGCATGTGTAAAAGTTTTTGTTGTTGTAGTTGGTTAAGAACAAACCTGGTAATGGGTAAAAACTGGGCCAGCGTTTTTTTTTTTGACAGTATACATTTATTAACAGGTCACAACCCAGAGTCTGTACATAACCAGCGATGCAAACGTGGCCTTGTTTCCTGGAGCATGTGGAGTGTTCAGCTCACTGGACCTTTCTACTGGAGAACACTATCAGGTTCATGGTGAAGATGAAAACACCTTATCAGCTTCTCAAAATACCACGGCCCAGCGTTTTTCTTTGGCGCGAACATCTGCGAGTTCACAGCAGGCTTTCCCAGTCCTGCCCGGAGCTACTGTTTCAAAAGTATTTCAAAGGTGACTTTACATGAAAGTACTTATGTCTTATGTGAATCATTATGATTATCATTACTACTACTACTTATAGTGTAAGTGTATATTAGCCCCTGAAAGCCCTGACAACTGGCTATTAGAGGCAAGTATTTACCCAACACTTAAGCACTCCTGAATTACTGGTGATTTACTGTAGTCTTTTCAACCCTTGTTAGTGTTTCTGTTATTTCGTTTTTCCCCTCTAGATCAGTCCACCTTGCAGAGCTGGTTGGTGGGAGGTTGAGCCCCAGCTGAACGGTAGTTGTCTGTTTTTTTAGAATATGAGGCAAACCTTCAGGGGATCATTGGAAAAGTTCAAAATGCCAATGGAAATCATGATAACATGGTATTGATTGATGCACAGGGGAAGGCCATCTTGGATTCAGAGGGAACAACAGGTGGATAATAATTTTGTTTTACAGTCTTTTGTAATTGAAATTGTATGTCTTGTAATGACTTGCAACTGACTACTTGAGTTATATTGTTTTTTTCTGGTTGCTGCCTTCACTGTAAAAAGGGTCACAATACTGGAAACTTTTACTTAAATTTACTTTTTTTTTTTAACTTGTTTCCCTTGGTTGGTAAAACATATTTGTAAATTGCTCTCACACTACATTTCTTTCAAGAAGCATGAGTAATTTTATATGTTGCATACAATGGTAATTTCTATGTGATAGGACCTTTCCAAAAGTCAGTCAGTCATCTTCTACATATATGCAGTAGAGGGTTATGATGAATGCATCCTTCATTTATTTGTTGATTCTATTAAGGATTCTACAAATATTACACTTGAATAGTAGAAGTATTTTGATAGCCGTTGTTCTCTAGAAGCCTCTTAAACAGTCTTCATGCGTGGACATATGGACGAGATAATGTACGACACAGCCTGCAGTGTTCTAGTCATTCATGATTTTTTCCTCCAGATGCCTCCTCAAAAAACCTGCGCTCAGTGCAACCAGGAAATTGAGGTGGCTTCTAAAAAGTGTCATCACTGTGCTTGTCAGCAGCCCCATAAAGAGAGGCTGAAAAAACAAAAAGAGAAGTTATCTGAGGGCTGGAAAGAGAGACAGCAAAAGAACTGCAGCTTTAATGAAGTCTATGACTCTACAAATTTACTGGTAAGTTGTTTTTTTTTCTGGCAGATGGTGGTCAGGAAATAGTATGTAATAATCTCAAGTACAGATGACAACACACATTCACACAAGCTTGATAACATTTCCTTATCACACAATGTGATGATGTTTTTAATGTCAGTGGTGCTGAAGTGTGTTTATCCAAAAAGACACCAAATAAAAGCTTTAAATGTCATTATTGTTAAGATGTTTTAATGGTGTAAAAGTTGATCTCTTGCACCAGCCATGCATCAAAGTGTTAAGGGCCAATATATTGTAATGCTCAGCTTTTCCAAGACAGTTTATCATGCCGATATGTTGTGTGTATATATGTTAAAATTGCTAGCTGGATGATTAGCCTGTGAGCTAGCAAAGCACCTTGTTGCATGCCTTTACCGACATTCCCAACTGCTCAGTAGTTAAAAAGTCAGACTAAACTTACTGATGTCTGAACCGAATTTCTTCAATAAAAAAACATGCGCAAAAAAAAGCTAAATACATAAACAAGCTAGCCTTACCTGGGTTACGCCTCACCTCTACAGTTGCAAGATTATGCCAGTCCTTGAGGGGAAAACGAGGGTCCATCGTGGTTTGATGACGAGACTGTCATTATTTACATGGTCACTTATTTTTAAAATAAGGGCACGTAAAAATGACCTTTGAGGTTGTTTTCTATGGGAGGACAATCTCAAAGAAAAAGAAATGGATCATTTGGAACTTAGATAAAAACAATTAAATTTGAGTATGAGTTTCGTAAAAGAGGACTTGATCTCAAGCAATCGGTCTCAATGACCTCCTCTTCCTCTCCGGGTGGCGGTGACTTTGATCTCAATAAATGTATCCGTTTAGTCCCGCAATGTAATGATCAAGATGTTGATCGATACTTTGAATGTGTTGCCAACAGACTTAAGTGGCCCAAAAATGTGTGGACGCTGCTATTGCAGTCAGTTTTAACTGGCAAAGCTCAAGATGTCTATGCGTCCATGTCTCCTGACAGCTGCCTGGATTACGACAAAGTCAAAGCTGCTGTGCTACGTGCATATGAGTTGGTGCCGGAGGCTGACCGACAGAAGGAAACCAGAAAACCAAACTTACTGTGAATTCGGACGTGAAAAAGAGTCCCTGTTTGATCGGTGATGTCACTCAAAGCAAAGGCTTCAAGGCGACCATTAGGCTCCTTGGAGGCTGCCAGGTGTCCGCGGGTCGCGTGTTGGAGATCCCTGGTATAGCTTTTATCATTGATGGCTCAAATTAAAAAAGCTCCAAATTTTGCTTTGTTGTAGGCTGATGTCGACTTTGTTTTTGCAATGTGCCATCCTGAGATGAGTGAGAAGGGCTCCAACAAACAGCAGGTGGAAATGAGAATTATGAACCATCTACAGGACTTCTTGCAAGAGCTGGAATCAGGTAATTTTATATCTAATTTGTCTTTTTTAATTCTCTATTTTACACATCTTACACGTTTACATATGAATAACCTGTTTTTAGATTCTGTCCTTGTTACAGGTAAACTGTGGCCAGTCTTTCATTAAAATGATGTTTGTTTTTGTCTTTGAAAAGGTGAAGAGCCAGACTTTGGTGACAACCCAACCTCTCTCTCCCAAAGTACATTGATACAGTGGCTCACAGGACAGGAGCTATTCTACCTCAGAAGAAAAGAGACTTAAGGGTCAGCGGGCAATTCAACCACTCCTGTAACACTTAAAACAGTGTTCATGCAGTTTGCTATCCAACAGTGTCAGCATGTAGCAAAACAATACACCTACCTGTCCAGCATATGCAAACCTATGCAGAGTTCAAACAAGTCACCTGCGCTGAACGGACTGCTTTAAAGTTCCTAACGAAGTCCTACCACTTCTTAACAAAGTGCTCACCTTTAAGAGAGTGCTCACCTTTGAGCTTTCCAACCGAATCCATCAGATGTTCCAGCTCCAACAAAACAGGACACAATACCGGCGCCACAAGAACACAGCAACCCACCACTTGTTCCCGTGCCTGCTCCTGCCCCTCCCACAACCCAAAAGACATCACTGGCAGTACCACAACAAGCATTACCCACTCTGCAGCCTCTCCAAGTGGACTGGACAAGTTTTCTCCGAAGTCGTTCCTAAAAGTTATCAATCGGACTGACCAAGAGTGGATTGCACAAGTTCTTTATGATTGTACAGGACAGCTTCGGCAAAATCTCAGACAAAACTGGTACCATCCTCCAAGCCCCACTGGATCCACCTCACCTCCAGATCCACTTGACTATTTTAGCCAGTGAATGTTCCTGTAGCCTCCAATGAGGATGTGGGGCATCCCTCTTAAATGCAAACAATACAACATGAAGATGCATCACTCAGGAATATACACAAAAGTCAGAGAGGTGATAGATGTGGACTCCAGATATTATCCAGTGGGTGGAGACTACCCAAGGTGCAATAACTGTACGAGTTGAAAGATGTGATCACCTCAACTTATGGAAGAATCCTGAAGCTGGACTCCACCAAGAAGGTAAATGTAAATTAATGTAAACTTTATTTCATCTGTGTTTATTAGTATGTCCAATGTTTTTTAAGATGTATTTGTTAATGTCTTCTGCAGATCACTAAAAACCTTGCAGGTGGCATTGAGAACACAGCCATGTGGATGACCAACATTGGAAATGAACTTGGCCAAGTTCTGAATCCCGTGCTGACCACTGGTGAGGGGGCTGGCCTTGATGACCTGTACCAAGGCATCGTCCGGAGGTACCGGGATGCTGGTGAATCACAGGGACTGCTGCAGTGAGTCAGGTGGGCTACCCTCAATTTGTGCTGTGATGTTTCTTATGAATTTGCTACGTTTGATAAACAGCAGGATATTAATGCAGTTGGTAATGGGCTAACTGGGAACAATAGGAATTACATGTATTCACGGTGAGTTTTCTTTGTTTGGTTGTTTTTTTTGTTTACAGGAGTGAGCCCGGTACCACTGAAGAACCGTGCTTCATCCATGGACATCCAGAGTGAGACTAGATGTTTTTCATTTCATGCGATGTTTCACCAAGGGACTGACCACTGAGCACCATCCACTATAAGCCACATTGTGCTCAAAACTGTCCAGCTGCATTTTCGAGTGGGACAAATCTGACTCTGAAAAACTGAAACAGGCGAAGAGGACTGAGCTGGTGAAGAATCACCAGGGTCACACTCCTAGTCATAGCCAGGTGTTAGCAAGCATCGCCTCCACTGAACTGGCCAAGCACTGCCGGAGGAGAACCCGAGGGGTTGAGGAGACTCACACCCTCATCCAACAACTACTAGACTCCATGTGGGACCTCACAGACACCACAGGGTTGCTTCTCATCAATCATGAGAGGATGTCTCATGTGTGGGAGATCCAACAGAAGCACTTGACCTGCATCCAGGATCCACCTGGTGCACAGTTGTACATCAACACGGGATCAAGGTTGGAGAAAGGTGATGAAGAGCTGGATGTCCTGAGATGTGGCAGAGGGTCCTCCTCTCGAGAGCTTTCATAAGCACCAGCGCAGTTTATAATGGAATTATAGAACAATAAATACATAATAGAACATTAGTAGAGAAATAAATATATACTTATTTTTGTGATAAAACATCTGATGGCATAAGAATTTAAGCTGAATTTTCTTATTTTTTTCTCTGCCCCTCCTAGCAGTCCCTTTTGCCCCATCCTTGACAGAGGCCGTCCAGCATGGGCAGGCATTTCATAATGCTTAGGATAGTTCAAACCATCCAGTTACCCCAGTTTAAAGAAAAAGCTGTACTGGTTAATTAATTTGTTTGTTTGTTACAACAAAACAAAAAGATGTGTCTGTGACAATTTTTTTTTTTTTTTACAATCTTGAAAATGGACAATGTGTA
This sequence comes from Pseudochromis fuscus, assembly GCA_900323345.1. NCBI lineage: Eukaryota > Metazoa > Chordata > Actinopteri > Pseudochromidae > Pseudochromis > Pseudochromis fuscus. Next base: position 5,564 of record OOFC01030033.1, on the reverse strand, counting down.
ATGTTTGTTGATATCTAGTGTTGAAGTTGCATGTTGCCACAGAATAATCCTCGTTTCATCCTCTCAAGCATGTAGGAGAACAGATGTAGTCTTCAATGATTATGTATTCTCAATGTTTAATTTGTCCACTGTGGACTTCTAGAAAAATATAAAAGGCTTATTCCAGAGTAATGGAAACAGCAATTTGTACATGACTGATTTTAAACTCAAACTTAAATGTGTTTTCAGCTGCCTTTTAAAACATTAAATGGTTTTTGTCAATGCTGACTTCATTCTTGTCAATGCTGACTTCATTCTTCATTCCAGGGGGCATCTTTACCAGATGCCCAGACCACCTCAGGTGGCTCCTCTCCACATGGAGGAGCAGCGGCTCTACTCCGAGTCCCTCCTGGATGACAGAGCTCCTCACCCTCTCTCCAAGGCTGAGCCCGACCACCCTGCAGAGGAAACTCATTTCGTCCGCTTGTATCCGCGATCTTGTTCTTTCGGTCATTACCCAAAGCTCGTGACCATAGGTGAGGGTGGGAACGTAGATCGACTGGTAAATCGAGAGCTTCGCGTGATGCGGTCGCTACACCTGTCCATCGTGATGGTGGAGTACTTTAACTTCATGTTTCAAAATCTAAAGACATATTGTTGCTCTCAGGATGTCGTTTTGTAGAACAAAACAACTTTGTGCCTCTTTCATCCCAAGTGTTACTACACTGCTTAATAGCACTTTTTGTATACAGGCACATTTATACATCCATTTTCTTGAATTGGGACTGTGTGTGGTTGTTGGTGTTGTGTTTTTGTACCTTGCTGCAAAAATTATTTCCCCTTGTGGGACAGTAAAGGAAACTGAATAACTTAATAAGCTGTCTATTGGCCAATATAACTATATGACATGAGTCCTTGCCTTGAAAAAGAGAAAGCAGGGAAAGATCAATATCTGGTTCTGGCATCAGCCAACAAGGAACAGAAGCCCAACACCCCCGTTTCTCCTTCTTCTGGCTAATTAGTTGAAAAAAAAAAGTATTTACTCGTTCTTGAAGATTCCCATTTCCTTTGAGAGACTACAGGCTGTGCTTACAGCTGTCCACATGAATGTAAGTTTGCCCAATTCTGTAATAGGAGCTTAAGGTGTATCAAATATTGAGGTATTTCTCCCATTTCAGCAAGTCCAGCAGGATTTGGAGAGGATCTAAATGCTGGGCAACAGTCTCAAAGCCTTCATTTGGATAGTACCTAATTTTCCCAGAGTCATAAATGAAAGACTAACAAGCAAATACAGACCTAATCAGTGCTTTATAAATCATATGCATAGTTTCTCTCTTTGCTACATTCACATCCATCTAAACTTCTAATAACATTTACATTTCCAACTTTTATGTGAACTGTGTAAATCTGTCAAACTGGAACTTCCCCACCTCTGTGATGCAGTACAGGATCTTTTATTTTTTACCATAAACCAACAAAGAACCATATATGGTAACTATATTGAACTTGATTTTCAACATAATGTAGCCAATACTTGTGTCACACTTCCTTTCTGAAGTCCCAAATCAAAAGGTCTTGTATTGTCCTCTAGTAACACTGGAGGATTGAGTATTTCAGTGAGTATCCTATGAAGGACTATTCATTGTAATAGCCCTATAAGAACAATTCAAGGTTAGGCAGGTTTTTTTTTTTTTTTTTAAACCAAACACAATTAAGTTAAATTAAGTTTTTAATAGGCAGAAACTTTAACCCCCCTTTTATCTTCCCACTAGAGACTAAAGGCTTTTGAACTTGCTTTAAAGTGAAAAAGATATTTCTTCCTTTTCTCCACACTGCTAGAGGTTGACCATATCCTCTACCTCAGGGGTGGGGAATCCTGGTCCTTGATGATGATCAGGATCATTATCAGGCTTCTGCAGAGCTCGATGAGGAGCAGATCATTTGAATCAGGTGTTGGAAGAGGGAAACATCTGAAACATGCAGGATAGCGGCTCTCGAGGACCAGGATTCCCCACCACTGCTCTACCTACATTACCAACTCTATCATTTACCATCATATTGAAAAGTCCTTGGTCCACCTGTTCTTTGTGAGGTTCTGGGGTTTTGTTGGTGTTGGGTTGTTTGTGTATGTATGTTTCTGTCTCTCTCAGGCTGGCACTGCAGTTGGAGATGTGTCATTTTCCCTGGTCTGTCTGATCTGTCGCGCCTGCTCCTCGTCTCACCTCGTCAGGCTGACTATTCATTCCAGCTGCACAGTATTCAACCAGTGATGTTAGTGTCTCTGGCTCAGGCCCTCAAGTTTGTGAACTTTATTTCCTTGTGTTTTTGTTTCTTTGAACCTCAAGTTTACCTTGAGTATTTTGAAGAATTTTTTTCTGTAAAGCTGGGTCCTTCCACGGATCCTGTCTGTGGTTTTTGGTGACCACATATGACTCCTGTCATGGGGTAGTGGGAAGGAGGACCCAAATGCAGAGTTCTCAGAGTAAAAAGGTCTTTAATAAATCAAAACAAACTCAGGGCCAGTGTTGGGAGTAATACTCTCTTTTGCCAAAAGAAGAGGATCATAGCTCCAGGCCATTAAAAGGGCGGATTAGGGTCCCGAAGGTCCTCCTCAGTGGACCTTCTGCTCCCTGACAGATCAACTTGGCTCATGATGGCTGCAGCATGTCTGCAACAAGAAGCGAAACTAAAATAAATCTAATAGCAAGTAAGTGACATCATGAGCTCATGATATCTATGCGAGACTGACCCTGTCATGCATGTGCAGTTAGCGATTCACTGACTCGCTCTATGATGTAATAAAATTATTAAAGGAAAAATATTTTGCCTGACCCATAATGTAAGAACGGATCCAAAATGTAACAACTTGTTACGTTTTGGGCACAGCATCTTCTTACATTATTGACCAGTTGTTACATTTTGGGTTGTATTACATATCTACATTTTTTTTTTTTTAATAATATCCTAGGTCATTGTTACATATCGGGCTCTAACAGGCCTATATGTCGGGGTATATGATAGCTGGCCATTTGGACACATCTGAAATCCACTGGTCACTGGGTACATTGTTTGGATCTAATCATTTTTCACCATAACTGTTGACCAGTTTTTGTAAGTACCGTATTTTCCGGACTATAGGCCGCTACTTTTTTCTCACGCTTTGAATTTAAACACCGGTGTTTCTCATGTATCGGCGGCACAAAGCTCGTTAGCTTTTTACAAGCTAGCAAGCTCCGTGCCGCCGATACATTTAGCGTCGTCACATCAGACCCGGACAGAGTGGACCACATGAAACTGTTTGAATTAATTCAATAGCGGCTTATAGATAGGTGCGCTTAATAGTCCGGAAAATACGGTAACTGGTGCAGTCTGCGATGAATTTGAGTGACGTAGCTGCTCGTGCGAATGAAGGAGGGAGTGAAATGGAGACGGGGATTTCAGCCAGTGGTGATATTCTCATCACTTCACTTGACTGAGGTTTAGGTTCTGAGGGGCGGGGCCGGGGCACAAGAGCGCAATAACCACTGTGCGGACAGGCTGAGTGATGATGTTTGTCCATGTATCTACACCTTAAATTAATAAAAGGGAAAGTTAAGTAATAAGTAGTGATGTTACTTTTCAAATTTTCACTACAATTTACAGAAATAACAAGTAGTTAGTAACAAGTTACTTTTTTTGAGTAACTACCCCAACACTGCTCAGGGTGCTGCACTACAATGCAGGGAAAAACAAAACCAAAGACTACCCACAAGGAAACTAAAAACCCCAAACTACAAAAAAACTCAATACAAAGCAGAGCAAAACTCAGGAGCAGGGAAACTAAGACAAACAAAGTGACAAAGACAAGACAGAGGGAGGAGTATTTGTGAGGGAGCAGTGATTAACTGACAAGACACAGGTGAGCACAGCAGTGAGACAGGTGAAGCACATTAGGGCGGGGCCAGCAATCACACAGGAGAGAAGAGAACAAAGACAGGAAGTGGACTGAACAAAACCAAGAGAAGGACTTACCAAAATAAAAGAGGAACTGACCAAGGTGACACAACAACCAAGGCAGAGGAGACAGTGAACCAAAGGAGAACATTCAAACATCAGGAAACACACAACTACAACCAAAACACAAGGTAATATAATCATAAAAATCAAAACTACAAGGAAACATGACAACTGCACGACACCTGCACCTGAATGACTGTAAAAAATGTCAGTAAAATTGAGAGTGAAATGCTGTAAAATCACAACATTATAAAGAGTAAACCAAAAAAAAGAAGCCCTGTTTATTTGACAGTTAGTTTTTGTAAAATACAGAAAAAAAACAGTTATTTTAAAAGTAAAAATATGTGAAATGAATCAAATGTCTTTGTAGAATTTACAGTTTGCTGTAACTTAGAGGAAACCTGTGATGCATTAAACAGTATAGTGAGGTTAGAATTACAGCATTAAACTTTTAAAATAAAGGGTGATTCCTGTTGGGAGCTTCATTTTTACAGGGAAAACTGTAAAACATTTATTCATGTATTGTAAAAAAAATCTGTAGTTTATACAAAATAATTTTGGCAGCTTTGGTTGCAGGAATAATTCTGTAAAAATGAAAGTAGAAATGTAAACAGTTTCACAGGCTAAACGGTAAATTCTACAATTTAAAACTGCTAACATTTACTGAAAGAATAAACTTGAATATGGTCAAACTTACGACCTTTTTGGTTAAATCAACATGGGTATGTTGCTATTTCACGTTGTTTTCAGTAATATTTGCAGAAAATTGTTGTTAATTTTACATCAAACACTATTAAACACAACTGAAAAACACTGAGCAAATAAGATCGCTTTGCTGTAAAAAAAAATAGTAATGCCATTTTACTGATATGTTGCATATTAAACTCAAATATTTATTAAAATGTACTAAATTAAACACTTACTTTTTCAAACTTACTTTAAAGGCAAAGAAACAGCTTTTCAATTTTAACAGAATTTGTTAAAAAATGTAAGCATTACCTCCTAAAACATTTTTAAAATCATATTAAATTAATATTCAATATCTGAAATATAGAACGAGAATATAACTATATGCAGTGAAAAGCAAAGTAAGTTTCAAATATTAAGTATCTTTTAATAAAAAAGCTAAAGCTGGAAGTTGTGATGTTTTGATTGGGGTTTACTTTGGTTACTGACTTCTCTCTCTCTCTCTCTACCTCCCTGCAGAGTGAACCGGAGGGCGGAGCAATCAGTGGGAGCAGGGAGCGCTGGCACCTGCAGCTTGTTCTGCCCAAATTGGCCGGCCTTATCTGCTACGCTCTCCTGTCCTTCGGTGCCAGAGGATCCACGTTGCTCCTAGCGTTCACCTGTGTCTCCCGTGATTGTTCGGCCGCTCTCCTCGTGTTTTCACTCCAGCCTAGCGCTGTGTTTGGTTCATTTCTAGTGTTTACTTTATCCGTGAGTTTCTCGTTTTTTGCCCAGCTCCTGGTGATTTTCTGTTGAACTTTTGTTCCTGGTCTTTTTCCCCTGTTGGGTGATTCTTTGTTCGGCATCTCTCGCCAGTGTAGATCCTGAGTTGAGTAATAAAAGACTGATTATCTCATAACTCT
>OOFC01030029.1:0-13344 GCA_900323345.1 Pseudochromis fuscus | reverse complement strand
TGCATATATTTGGGTTTTCAGGCATATTCGCGGTATTTCAGCCGCATGCATCTGAGTTTAGCAAAGCTTTGATAACAGGTATCTGATCACATGCTTCGTAAGACTCCCTTGTGTTTCCTCTGCGTTCGCAACGAGGCGCAGATAAATGCACACAGTCTCTCAGAGGGTAGGACTTGCTGTTTGAAAACTCTCTATTTTTAGCTGGCGTAATTAAAATTACAGACCCTTCTCCTCCAGCAATCACCAGGAAGTAGAATCAGCCCAATTAAGTCTTAAAATGTAGTTACACTGATAATAAAAAACATGTTTACAGTCTAATAAAAAAATATAAGGGTTAAAGAGGAGCAGCAGATGGGGTGCGATGCTCCAGATGAAGCCAGCAGTGAGTAACGCTTCGCAGTAATGATTATAGTGCCCTTTAAATTACTGAAGAGTTTGAACTGATATCCGTAAATCTAAGGGCGAGAAATCAATCCTCAAGGTCTTAAAACGTTTCCCCCACTTTTTTTCCCACCCCCCAGCCCTGTCCAGTCAGATGTGTTAACAGGCAGCTTTAAAATATTCCTGACACATTCAAAACAACCTGCTTGACATCAAAGTGCCCGTCGTTTCACCAGGCCTCTTCAAGAGGTATCACATCAGACAGGAGGTATCGCGGTTTCTTTGCATACAGGCCATAAACCTGCCAGCCTCACTCGCCTGAAGCTACTGAGCCAACTAGAGCAGGACTGACTTCTAGAGTCGGTGTCTGCTCTCTAGATTATAGAGCAAACACAGTTTGGCATCAGTGGTATTAAAGGCCGAAAAGTGATTTGTCAAGAAGCAAATTTCAAGCATAATGTAACAACTTTCAACACCTGAAGTAAAAAGATCTGTTGCTCTTTTGTGCTAACTGAAAATTAAATCTCTCTCACCTGTTTGTCTAAAAGAAACAAGCAGTGTTAAGATTTCACCTCCATGATTGAGATGCAGTTTTCACTATTTCCTGACATTTTATAACCTAAAAAATAAACCAAAGAAAGACAGATCATTGCGTATTATTTTTATAATTATCACTTTTAATGTCAAGACTCAAAATGTGCACAAAGGACTGTTTATTTTTTATAAATGTCATTTTTTGAAAAAAACAAAAACTGAACTATTAATTGGTTTATGAAATACCAAAAAACAATATGAATTGCTGTCTGTATGAAATTAAAGAGAAAAACACAATGAATTCTAGTTGAAAAATTTGACAAGCAGCTACTTTTGCTGGAGAAATGTCTGAAACAGACAGAAAATCAGTTACCAAAACAGCTGGTGATATTTTTTTGTAAGCCAATTAAGTCATTACTACTGTTTTTCTTCATTTTAAATCATACTAAATGACATATCATTGGAGCCTGGACCCACGGGTTGAATATGCAACTGTTGCAAGAGTCATTTTCCTGCTTTTTTCTTGATGAAAGTGAATCATATACTGAGAATAAAGACAACAATTAGTTGCAGCTTTCGCCAACACCCTTGTCTTCAGCCTGAGCTCTGCAGGAGGGATAATATGGAAACAATCACTAAACCATCTGACTAAAATCATCCTCCTACTGGCAGCAAATACAGTGAGGATTTTTTTATTATTATTATTGTGAAATATTAGCCCAGCTGGCAGCTACAGATTACACTATTTACACAACTGCTACCATCTTTAGTTCAAGTACCCGCCTGTCTGTCTGCACCACAAGCGCTGCCTCTCCTGTAAAAAGCAGCCCCACCCAGTCCCTGCCCACCTCCCCAAACCCACACATCCACACACACACACATCTCCATCACCAGGAAATCCTTTGAACATTTGTCGCCCATTGGTCCTGGGGGAGCACTTGTGTTTACAATCATACTATCTGTGCGACCATATTCGAGTTTCAGGTGGTGCCTGAGGATACCAATCAAACCTGCTCCCACAACACACGCTTGTTGAAGGTAAATGGATCCTGGAAACAAAACCACACATGGCCCTGACCACAGCCGTGGAAACAGAGGGAGACGAATCAGGCCAGGGCCCATCACTCCTCTACGTGTGTAAACAACAATGCATCCAATTATCGATCTTAAAGTGCTTCATTAGATGCTGCATGAGGCGCGGACGAATATTTTCCAAACACAAAATGGATGATTAATGGAAACCCGCACGATAGTTTTATTATTGTCTGAATGTAATGCACAACACCGAGTCTGCCGTATCAATAATGTATGCCTTGTTACGCTGTAAACAACAGAAAATATTAACAGGTAGGTATTTTCATTTGTTCAGCAGATGGCTTACGTCGCTTTCATCTCTGGTAATTGCCACGGTAAGGTTGATACTTTCACATTAGTTGGGCAAAGGAGTCGCGTATGCCGTCGTGCACTCATAATGACACAGCTGACCTTCTAACCCTTCACTGTGAAACAGAGCAGGCAATGCTCCCCATTCCAATAAGCCAAACAGCCTGGTTGGTATTAAGAGGGCATGACGGTTTCAAATTGTGTCCTGCTCTAGCTTTTGGCTCTAGGGGGGTCCTAAAGCCTCTGCTGGCTAAACAGAGCAGAGAGCGCTGGGAGGAATACATGGAATGCAGATAATACATACAAAGGATTATGTACCTGCTTGCACATCAAATCTGTGTGGTTTCACATTTAATACCCGTGGACCAACGTCTGCTTTGATGGAGTACTGTGAAAGGCTGGAGATTAACATGCGCTCTGACACCGCTGAGTCTTCCTACGACTTTGGGACTTTTTAGACTTACATGGCGGGATGACTGCTAACATGATTTGGCTGGAAGGTTTTTACTAGTGCGAGCTCCAACAGAGCTGAGCTGGCTTTTGTGTATTCAATAAATTGTTTGCTTATATGCAATAAATTCACTTACAGTCAAAAAACAATTTATCTTTTGTCAAAGCAAGGTCACTAATAGTGTTATCCTCCTTCCTTCAAAGACACATACCAGATAAAACTGTCACAACAACGCCAACCTGGCTTCTTTGTTTGTGTGTTTTGTTTCTGTGAGATGAGATAACCACTCTGGGTTTATGTAATTCAGCATGTGTCACAGCCATCTTGGATACATGGGACCTTTAAGGCATAATAATTTCATTAGCTGTGGCTATTACATTTTCTGCTTCCATCGTGACATGAGGAGGAGCTATACATCAAGATAAGTGCTTTTAACCATCCACCCTGTAGTTGCTCTCTTTAACCGCTCCCCCTCTGCTTCCCATCTTGTGTGCGGTACTTTCCCAACAAGAGGAGAAAAAGCCCCGCAGACCTGTCTGATGGTGAGATGTGCTGGCAGCAGCGAAACACCCCACATCACAACGGAAAACCCGTCAATAAGCAAAAATGTGCCAAAGCCTCCTCCTGCCAATGAAAGATGTTCAAAATATCTGCAGTGTGGCCTAAAGAGCTCAGGAGTAAAAGTCTCCATGGGAATGTTCTGCACAGACTATCCTCCTTCAAGCAAACTGAGTCAACACAGTGTTCAGAAAGTCCTCTGAAGCAATGAGCTGCTTCTACTGCAGGGTCAGACAAAAGGAGGAGCTTGAGGGGCGAGCGCTCCCCGGAAAGCCCAGGAACGGCTATAAATTGTAGCAGAACAAAAACAACTCGGATAATTAGGAATATCTAGCCTATATCTATCTATCTATCTATCTATCTATCTATCTATCTATCTATCTATCTATCTATCTATCTATCTATCTATATTTTTTTTAATTTATACATATGTATATGTATATGTATATATAAAATCCTGAATTTCCCCTCTGGGGATTATTAAAGGAATATCTTATCTTATCTTGATAAGAGACCAGGTTTGGGAACCACTGGTTGGATTGACAGGTCTGATCTCCAATGAGAGCAGCACTGAACTCATACATTGGACAGTGTCCTTTCAAGGGTCAGACCCGCCTCCTCACTCCTTCCTTCATATTCAATTATGTTCACTTTTGGCTCCAAACAACCAACATGGTGATGTTCAAATACCAAATTCCTGGAGTCCACCAACCAACAGGTGACGTCACGTTAGCTTCACCCATTCTGTATACAGTCTATGATTGGCCCAGACAACTACAGGAAATTATGTACAGACAACAAACCCAAGTTACTCTGGTGATCCTGTGATGCTTAAAATTGTTATTTGTCCAACACTTTGTAGTTTTAAGTGGCAAATCTCAACAAATTCTGGATGGATTTGAATGTTTGATGACTCAAACTGAGTTTATGAGTCTTAAATTAAATCTTGAAGAAAATGAGAAATGATGATGTTCACTTAGACTATTCATTGAAATAAGAATAAAAGAATATAATCATAATCATTATTTAACTAGAAAGCAATGAAACAGCACAAACCTCTAACAAGGTATAATCGAGACTCTATTGGCTGAACACTGTTTCCCTCTTGTGGTGAAACAGCAACACTAAAACGTTCACCCTTTAAAACAGATAAAGATTTTTCAGGATTGTTTTTTTTCCCTGACAGGATCACATCCTTTGCTCTTGCACAGAATTCAGTAATTTGTTCCCTGGGTAACATCATCTCTCATATCTGTTCATAGGTTTTTCTGTAATGCAGCTAAAAGACAGACAGATGAACCAATGCAGGCAAAAACATAACCTTATTGCCAGAGGACATAATCATTAGTTACTGATCCTTCATCAGATCAATTGGTCCAATAATTGTATTCATGACCAAATACTTAATAAAAGTAGTGTGCAGTACTAATTAACAAATCTTGGGCGTCTAGCTGTAAACATTAAACACATTAATCAATCAACACCGTGGCTGTAAGCACAACAGCAAGATGAAAAAAAATACTCGTCCCTGCCTTCTGTTAATATAAAGAACATGCATATTAGCAGATATAATGACCTGAGATATGAAAACGCATTAAATGCAAGACGTTACAACTGGAAATTTATTCATTCAAGCACGGTATCTGAAGAAATGCTGCCCGGAGCAGAAAGGTAATAAAGTTATCCAATTATTACAAGCCAACTGGGAAATATTATAGCCTGAACAAACATGTAAGAGGGAACTGTTGCTGTGATGTTGTCTTTGTTTGGAGTATCCGTTTGTGCTGGATCTGTTTATAGATGAGCGTGCTCCGGCAGGCCGTCCACAGCAAGACAGGTAATCCTCAGATTTCCTTGGAAGAGAGGAGAAAATCCCAGATGCTTCTCCCCTTAATGTCCCAAAGTTACACTCACTGAAAAAATTACGGTTCATTTTTCAATGTCAATTTTTTTGCTGGCTGACCCTGAACGATCAAATGAAATCGCTATCATTATAAGAGGAAATGGTGTGTCATCTCTTCTGCATCTCCTACTGGTGTGATGGGGGAAATAAATGGCGGCATGATGAGTTGTGGCATCTTCATTACTCAAAATTAAACACTTCAAAGTTCATTTAACAACATCCTCATTCTATAGACTAGCCAGGCATGTTAGTTATGCAAGTTTTATGTGACAAGGCGCTGTGTTAATAGGATGCTTGTGAGTTAACTATTAAACATTCCTGCTGCTTTCTTTTGTGAACACCCTGCAGTCGAGCCACAGTAAAATCTGAGGGGCTTTTTTTTTTGCATTAAGAGGATAATTTGTTACAAAAAAAAATCAGTGTTTAAATTGCACCAGTGGGATGTGTAATGCTTAGAAATTCTCCCCAGGAACACAAGGCTACTTGACCTCCTAAGAAGTCCCATTACAAAATTAAGTATTGCATCCAATTACCAGATGAGCATCTCTTCACCTTCCTTGTAAAGGTCTGGCAGAGGAACAGTTGAATACTTAGCAGCAAAAGCAGGGCGTTTTATCACCTAACATCTAACACATCCACAACTCGTGCATCAGCCAAAGCATCGCTTGTGGGTTAATTGCACCGCAAAAAGCCACCACTTGACTTCTTTGGAATAAAAACTGGAGTTGAGTGTGAGGGAACATTGCTGCCAGCGTGGAGGCATTTAGCTCACAACAACAAGACAGTTTTGAGAAACATGCTGTAATCTGTTGTGAGGATTTCATTTCTTCCCACTTAATCACGTTTTTTTCCAAGCAGTTGCACATTAGGAAGTAGACGCCCTGAGGCCAGAACAGAAGTCGTACCCGTTCAAGGACTGGAATGTAAAAAATTGTTTTGCTGTCAAAGGGAAATGGGAGGTTATGATTAATGTAACGGATTATTTCAATTGTTTATCCATTATTTCTAAAAAATTTGACCTGTTATTCTAGTACACAGTGAAAAATGTTGTTTTTACCCAAACCTGGGTTAATACTGGACTAACTACATGCAGGGTTCATTTAACCCAGCTAGATAGGTTGGCTTTAACCAACATTTTTATTGTTTTTACTCAGCATTTTGTTGTTTTTACCCAACATATTCCAATATATTGCTGTGTTTACCCAACATTTTATTGTTTTTACGTAACATTTTCCAATATCTTGTTGTGTTTACCCAACATTTTATTGTTCTTACCCAACATTTTATTGTTCTTACCCAACATTTTTTTGTTTTACTCGGCATTTTGTTGTTTTTATGTAACATTTTCCAGTATCTTGTTGTTTTTCCCCAACATTTTTATTATTTTTACTCAGCATTTTGTTGTTTTTACCCAGTGTGGGGTAAAAACAGCCCATAATACTGGGTTAAATCAACTCAGTATTTACCTCTGGGTTAAAACAACTCAACATGTTTTAGGGTGTAGCTAGTAACTATCAGATGTTTATCCTCATATACAAACTGAAATAAAGTTTTTTATTAATCACTTTTTATTATTTTTATCATGTGACTTTAACATGTTGTAGCTCTCTGTAGTTGTTGGGAGTTGTGTACTTTGTAGTTTTTGCTAACAGGTTATTGAGAACATTGAGCAAATCACTAAAGAGCAGCATTACACCAATTTGTCATGCTATTTGGATGGATTTTATTACTTCCTGGAAACTGTAGATGAACTCCTGGTTGGAAATTTAACCCCCAGAGCAGCTTGAAATCCATTACAGGAGAGTTTTACAAAAAGATGACTACTATTTTAAAAGAAAAAGAAACTCTGAAAACCTCCTCTGATTTGAAATGTAATGGTACTTTTTTCCAGAATAAAGTTTTAGACCACTATGAAAGGTTCGTGGTAGTCACAAGTGTAGTGATACATCGATGACCCGGTGAGACGAGCCAAGCATTTAATTTTTCATCTTGTTTGCTACTTATGTGCTACCAGAATGACAAGCTTCTTATTCAAATCAGAGATATACTTTTGCTATCCCCTGCGAGAGAGAGAGTCTCCCTGAATGAGAACTCCTGTCTCCAACAAGTTCAACCGTAGCAGCATATAATCAAAGATAGCTTCAGGCACTGCAGACTGCTGCAGCAGTCTATGAGGGAGGGATGGTGGACATCAGCCCAACACAAAGAAACAGCTTTTAAAATGGCAAGAATGTGAATACTGAGGTCAAATGCAGACACAAAACCGTTCTGTTGAGTCCCAAGGGCGGGACGTAACGGGGAGCAGTGCAATGTTTCATGAATGAAAAAAAATCACTGAACAGCAGCACAATGAATAGAGTGACTTCTCAATGTTGCAAAAGAGCTTTGGACTCAACAGAGGGCAATTCAGAAACGATAGGGAAGACAAAAACCCCATGTCATTTTATTAGTTGGCCTGGGGCTCGAAATGGATGTTTCACCTTTTGCACAAAAGCTGTGTCAACCTGCTGACTGCCCTGAACCCCAGACAAAGTCAAAATAAAGGTTTGATACAATGGCAGCCTCCTGCCTCGTCAAGTGACTCATAAATGGGCAGAAATAATGATTTTATCTCTGCTGACCCCCTTTGGTGAGTCAGGAAGAGTCCTCGCCGCTGGTTGTGACACTCTGCTGTCACTGTTGCTTTGTTTTAGTCTTATCTATAAAATTAATTTTAATGAGGACAAAAAGAGTCTATTAATGTAATTTACAAACACAAAGACCACATGAGCACCCGCCCTGTAGCTCCCCATACACATGTGGCCCTTAAATATTCTCAGAGGTCAGATCATTACCATCACAGTTAATAGAGGCCACTCAAAGAATTCATTAAAACAGAGCAATGACTCTAATGGAGAATTTGAACAAAGATCCCAGGCCTGTTGAAGATGGGTGTGGCCACAAGGCTTTTCATATGGAGGAGAGATGCTTCCCCCGCAGCCAGGTTGCACATGTGAAGCGCAGGGACCGGCAGCAGCTACTCTGTGCCCTCTCCGAGGGGTGTGTGCTGTTCCATATTAATGACAAAGAGAAGAGCGGGAGCAAGAAGTCGCTATCATACACTCATTTGTTTAAAAAGAGCCAGCCTCACAATACAGTCGGCGGGAGTCCACAGGAATCCAGTGAAAGCCGGGGGATGCGTCAATGACAAAAGACAGAAACAACCTCACTTTTTGTCCCTGAAACAAGGGCTGCCCAATTTCAGAGTGCCGTTCGTCTTTCACCAAAACCAAGGATGGCTTCATGCATTTCAATGGGGGTATTCCTGCATAAAGAAAGAAGCACTACTGCATAGCACACTCATCTCTCTCATGTTGTTAAGTCTTTCTTTATGGCTGGAACAATGCAACCCTGGTTCCTCCCCTCGAATAACAAATAAACCATTATTTAGCATGAACCTGCGTGCAATGAGAAAGGTGAGAAAATGGCAGAGGGAAAGCTGAGATGTTAGTCTGTTTGGTAAAACATAACACTTTCTGCCACTCTCAAATGATTTCACGTCAGTAGAAACACTTAGATATATATATTAAAAAAAAGTCAATAAAGAGCTAAATTCAAACAATCTCTCTCAACCTGACCAACAAATTAAGGCACAAAATGGACAGTCAAAGAGGCAATTTCAGTTGAGATTATAAAAATTGAATATATCTCGCAGGCTGGCTCTAAAAATGGGGCCAGCCAATCACCAAAGTGTAATTAAGATTCACTTGCTGCTGTTTTACTGATAATTCTGTGTGTAAAACTGTCACAGGCGAACAAAAGAACCTTTTCTCATCGAGTCATTGCCCGAGAGTGATTACTTTTGCCACCCCAGTCCTTTCATTTTCTCAAGGCAAAGCCACTCATACATCTCCCAGCTTGGTGAGTCCAGCACAGAGGGAATTGCTCTCTCTGACATGTAGGAAACTCAGCATGTTCATGTGGTAGCTCATATTTCTTCAACACATCTAATCTAAAGTTTGGTTTAGTGTTGAGATTTCAGAACAAATCTAAAGATATACAACACTCAAACTTCTTTTTTTTTTTTTTTAGAGCAGCTCCATCTGAACAATGAGTGAGTAATGGGACAGAAACCTGAAAGTTATCATTTAGCTTGACGTGAGTGATGGGAACAAACTGTTCTTCCAACAACTGTACACACAAACAGGAATCATAAAGAGACACTCCTCCCCCTTCATGGCCCTAAAGAAACAACACTCCTCCACCTGTTCAGTGTCCTGCTGAGGGTGGAGGGAAACCAGAGTGTGTGGCTGTGCACTGCTGCAACCAACTGTGTGAGGGGTGCAGGGCCGACCAGAAGAAATCCCTAATGCATGTCTATATTGAACTGTGTTACATCAGAATTACACTTTCTAATGACTGAGCTTCTTTTTTTTTTTTGGCACCACCCACCACTACACACACTTTAGATTTTAGATCTACTGTACACGAGCAGCCCCAAGGCAGCGCACCATATGGTAAAGATGCACACGTTATGAGCATCATTTCTCCGGGGACGAGCTGATGCACCGGCCTGATTTCTTTGGAAACTGTAGGATCCAAAGCTTTTCCTCCTCTCACAGAAGTAGAGCAGGTTAACGATCGTCTCTAATCTGAGCTTTTCCCAGTCTTAGCTTCGCAGCATAAACCTGCTCCCTGCTCTTTTCCTGCTGCATTAACGATGACACAACAGCCACGTTTTACTTTCATCATAACCTTGGGCTATTTTTAGTTTTACGTCACAGAAAAAACTTTATCTTGATTTTCAGTTATTCTAAGTTTAAAACTAAAGTTGCCACGTTGGTAGTTATTTGGGTTGTATCTTCACATCGCGGCTATAAAACACCGCTGCCAGGGGCGCTGGTAGGAATCCTGCACCCCCTGATGGGACGCGACACTGGGCTTTCTACCCTAATGCTGCTTTAATTTACAGTACGACCTCGCCTGTCTGAAAGGCCCCACTCTTGTTTGAGGAGTCCATGAAAGTCCTCCCACCCCCTCCATCAGCAGCATCTCTGTCTTCTGTGCTCAGACTTAAACTAATTTCTTATTCTGATCAAAACCAGAGGAGCACATGATGCGCACAAACAAGCGCACACAAGCCTAATTCTCCTTAGTGAACATCTGTCTCTTTCTTACATCTCACTTGCTTTGTGCTTCTTGGGTGAGTAATGGCATCTGTCTCACTTTATACTCAACACTAAGGTCTTTTTTCATCCAAAACACAAGTGCACTGGCTGTGGGATGAACTGAAAAGATTCCACTTCACACTTTCCCTCCACACACAGGACTGAGAGTCCTACACAGTCTATTGAGAGACATTATGAGCTGCCAAATTTGGGTTAAGCATCCAGCTGGATAATAACTTGTATAGATATCACATTTGGGAGCATTTCAACACATTTCTATTATATTAAGTGAGAGGAGCTATGGATTAATGGGAGGTTTGCCCCTTTTGTCAGTTTAAGATGTTGTTAGTTAGATTACACATGTTTTGCATGTGCTCAATCTTCAGAGTATGTTGTCCAATTGATGAACAAATAACTATTTAAGAAGATTAAGTATTTAAGTGATGGTATGAAGTGGAGGAGCGATGCAGAGTTCCTATTCAAAGACATGATTCGGTTGAGTTGCCATACTTGTCGTGAATGCATCTGAATTTTGCATGAAGGGATACAATACTCTGCGAGTCACAAAGAAATCTCTTTTCAAAGAAGAAACAACCACAAGCAGTCTCCAAACATCAAGAGGGAAAAAAAAACTGCCTATAAACAAGACGGGACGTGCACAAGCACACAAATGAACAGTTGTACAAAATCTTACATGTAACCCAAACATGCAATTAAAACCGTTTGTTCTTTCTTCCCTTTCCTGTGCATTAACATCACAACCCTCACAGAGCAGGTCTGGACATAACCTAGTTAAAGATGAAAGAAAGGAGAGTGGATCTGTCTCAGGTGAAATTGGGTGACCCCTGCGAGAGATTAGTCCATTAGCAAAAGGGAGAGCCCCACTACCCTGACAAGCAATACCAGCTGTGACACCGAGCGCTGTCTGTCTGCTTAGGAGGGGGGCGAGGGTGGTGGTGGGGGAAGGGTGGAGACAAGGGAGTGAACAAAAAAACAGATGCATCTTTCTAGACTATTTGTTCCAGGACTAATTCAGGACTCTGGATTTCTGTTGTAGCTGGTTTCTGGCCATGGCCCCGGCCTTTGGCACTGCAGCATTGGGGAGCTGTTGCTTTCTCATCTGTTCAAATATAATAAACACAGGCCTGTGTTTTATTACAAGTATTGATGCCGCTTTTATTGCAAATCCAAAACTCGATAAACCCCCTTCACAGAGATTTTGCCCGTACTGAACAGAATTGGCAAGAGAAACATTTTACAAGGATTAGTTTTTGTACTTTTTTCCCCCCTTAGCATCTGTTGTGTAAGCAAACACACATGTTTTGACCATCACTCGAGGCAACATGTCGGCTGAACACACAGCAGCAGTACAGACGACCATAAAGTCTAAACTCATTACCGACCCAGAGCACTCTCCCTCAGTCTCAAGCACACGGCACTGCAGCGGCACAGCGGTGTAAAAACACCTTAAAAGGGCCATTCGTTTCCTCTCAAATAAACCAGCTGAGCTTGACTGATAGGTGCTGCATGGTGTTAATTTACAACAACAGGCGCCACCGTAGTGTGACGAGGAGAAAGAGAGCACAGTGAGATCAACCTCTCCGCCCCTTTCCTACCCGAGGAAGTACTCTGAGCTTATGGCTTTGCTTGTGGCCTGAACACATGGTGCTGCTACCTGTTGGCCTGACAGAGCAGACAATGAGGAAGTCCACAAAGAGACACCCTTCAAACAACGGCAGAAAATTAAGCTTTAATAAAAAAAAAAACACACTTGTTTCATCTTTTTTTTCCCTCAAACATCCACCAAGGCAAAAAAAAAAATCTATTTCTCAAACCATGAATTAAAAACGCCTCTTAATATATGGTTGCTGCATTCACATCTTACCCAAAGGTCCACATTTCTTTGCAAAAACTTGAAAGCATTCACTTGTGCAGCCCATTACAACTGCCCACATCCTACGTGTAATTACTAGAATGAGCCTGTCAGGACTGCTTTCCTCCAACCTAACACACAGCCCGTAATTACAATAAATCATACAGGATGTGAAACACAGCATCATTCAACGGGGACGGGAACACACACACACACACACAAAGAAAGAAAGATGAGGCATGGTGGTGACATCATGGTATGAGCACATGTAAAGACTGTGTGGTCATGATGATGATGATGATGATGATGACGACCTCACAGTGGCACAAACAGCACATAAGCAGTTTATACACAAAGAAAAAGTCACTTTTTAAGGAAATGAGCAGGAATTAACAGTTACACATAAAATACTACAATAATAAGAGTGGAGGAAAGTACTTGAGATTTGGAAATGGATTGTATGGGGTTTAAAAGCAACCAGTTAAAGATTTTTTTAAATATTTCTAGTGATGAATCACATGTAGACCAAAAAAAATGAGCGCAGATATATGATTACAAACTAACTCAGAACTACAAACACCGACTCTCCTGTTCTCCTGTGATCAATAACCGGGGCTGAAGTTTTGGTGTCACCTGCGTGTGACAGCTGGGACTTTTTCCCATCTCATACCTGCGGCTCCCGGCACCAGCAACCACCCACTCACCCACCAACCAACCAGTGCTACCAGTTAATAATGAGACAATGGCTTACCTTGGCACAGGAGCGCGGAGAGGAGGAGGGCGCACACCCAGCTTTCGGACAACAAGTGCATCCTTGCGCGTCTCACAGATCCTCAGTCGGTTTGTTACCAAAACACTTGGTTGAGTGGGCTTTGCTGCCGGAGGTGGGTTAATTCAAAATTGTCCTCGCGAAACGTGGCCGCTCGTGCTGTAAAAGGTAGTTCAGTTCAGTTTGGCTCCAGCCGCGGCATGTGCTCGCCAACTCGCGCTCACATCAGTTCTGGTGGAACAGGTAATTGCGAGGGGCGCACAGACGAGGGTGAGGGCGGGGGATACTGTTTGCAGCTCCGCCCCCGATACCCCCCTCCCTCCCTTCCCTCCCTCCCTTCCCTCC
>OOFC01030028.1:0-11948 GCA_900323345.1 Pseudochromis fuscus | reverse complement strand
AGGTAGGTCATTTTCTACCTTAACTTGAGTAACATTTTGACCAAGTAACTTTTATTTGTAGTTGAGTAAGATTTGATCATGAGTATCAGTACTTTGACTCAAGTGCTGAAGTTGAGTACTTTGTCCACCACTGCAAATAATTTATTTCAAAGCCCTTTCAGCTTAAAACAGGAAGCAGACGTTAGTTGGGGATTGACTCGGGCACTAAGAACAATACAGCAATGTACTGATATTAGAAAATGTACTTTTACTTTGTACTTTTGAATATTTAAGTCTTTTTAAAGGTAGGTCATTTTCTACTTTAACTTGAGTAACATTTTGACCAAGTAACTTTTATTTGTAGTTGAGTAAGATTTGACCATGAGTATCAGTACTTTGTCCACCACTTCCTGAGTCAATCACTACAGATTACCACGAACCTGTGAGTAGCAGCTCTGGAAGTGAAATCTATTGGACATGATGAGGCACAGCTGTAAAGTTCAACAGCTGCACTCGCCTCCGTCTGGAGTTTTGTGAATAATTCAGTACTTAGAGGACTATCATTGAGACTGACCTGTAACAAATGGTCAGTGCCTTCAGCTTTTTACTGTGATAAATACCAAATGAATTACCTGGTAAAAAGAGCTCCCTCTGTTAACTCCTCCATAAATAGCCGTGGCTTCATTCAGAGCAGCGTGTTTTTCTTTCTGCAGGCAGCACATGCTCCTGCAGACCTGTGCATCGCTGCTGCTGCTGCTCCAATAAAAACACCACCATTTAAACAGCCTCCTGAACAGTGTGAAAGGTAGCATTACCGGCACACATATTGTACCTCCTGACGACGCCCCAAACCAATTCCTTCTTCAATTTTCTCATCTTGTCTCTACTGTGTTTCAATTGGAGCACTTCATGTAACAAAAGCCTGCGAGTGTCCCCCCAGTTAGAGAAACACAGGAATTGCCGGGGTAATTGAGAAAACTTGATTTCGCACAGCTGTGTCGAGGTGTAGCCACAGTGTGATGAATAAGACCTACTCATCTTTCCATGTCACACTGTTATTGCAAAAAGCAAATGCAACATACAATCGTGGTGCACAGTGATGGTGGAGGGGGCAGTGAAACCACAAAGTAACATGAACAGGGCAATTTGAAAACAATGACACACGGGGGTCACTGATTGTTCCTTGTGTAAGAAATGCTACAAAACTCACTGCATGATATAAAAACACAAGGTGAAAAACAACAGATTTTTGAAAAAGTCAAAATTTGCAGATGTTACATTTCATGGTTTATACCTAAAATAACAGGATATTTTAGCTATTTCATACACAATAAAACACATGCTGAGTCATTTTAACTGGGAAAATATTAGACCAACAAAATGCTGGGTTAATTTAACTCAGTATGATGGTCATAAAAACAACAAAATGTTGGATAAAGACGAATAAATACTGAGTACAAGCTGCTAAATGGTGGAGAAAAACAGCCCATGTTACTGGGTTAAATAAACCCAGCTTGTTTGTCCAATATTTATTTAGTTCTTGGTTCACAGCAGTTTTTACTGTGTGTAGTTTTAGATGCATGTTCAATTTGCTGGGGCTGTGCAGTCCAGTGTATGTACAGATATACACTGATACTAGCAAAATAAATAAAAAAATCAACAATAATAAATATTTGTTTTGGTGTGCTTTAGTAGGTTTTTATTCTATTTATTCATGAATGAATAAGGGTTGCACTCATTTCGTTGTATTTGTCCAAAGACAATAAAGTTTTATTCTATAACTTGTAGTTTGTTGTGTTGTCATGACTCCAAGTCTTTCTAGTTTGTTTTGATGATTTTCATGGATATTTAGTTTTTCTGTATTTACTCTTGTTTCTTGTTTTGTAGTTTCAGTTTTTGTTTGTCCTTCTTGTCTCCTCTGTGTCTTTACATCTGTCTCATGTCCTGTTGTTTCTGTGTTTAACCCTTTAATGCCAAATGTATCATGTTTGATACATGAGTTTTTGAGACATCAACATCATCAGTGTGATATTTTTGAGAGTTAATGAAAAAAATATCTCTCTCAATCTATATCTATCAATATATTTCTATATTTTTATTCTTACATTTATTATTTTTTTTGTCAGAAGATTCAATAAACACTGTGATTTCAAAAATGTTCAATTTTCTGGCAATGATTTTATGGTGCAGGCATTACAGGGTTAATCTTGGTTCTGGACATGTCATTTCCTGTTTTATTTTGGTAGTCTCGTTCCAAGTTCTATTTCCTGTCAGTCGTGTCACACCTGTTCTGATTTGTCTGGCCTCACCTGCTCCCTGATCGTCTCCACCTGTGTCTCATTGAACCTCGTTAGCTTGTGTATTTAACCTTGTGTGTCTCTTGTTGCCAGTTTGTTTGTTGCCTTTTGTTCATGTTTGTGTCTTTTTTTGTCATAGTCTTGGGGTTTTTTGGTTGTAATGTGGATATATTGATTTGAATACATCTGCCTGGAGTTAAACCTGCTTTTACTTTTCTGTATCTGCCTCGGTGACTACATTCAGTCCCTGCTCCTCCTGTGTTTTGTGTGTAGTAAGGGAGTTTTCATTGAGCTATTACATGAACCGTGCACATAACCACATGACATTAAGTCCAGTTTCAGGTGTTAGATTGGTCTCTGTTTTGTGGAGTTCATTTCAGTGCAGACCTGCCACTGTGGCCACATTTATGGGAAACTTGCCCGGCTGAAATGAACCAGAATCCTCCTTAATAATAACCTAATGCACAATGAGGCTTTTCAACTGGAAGAACTGGCAACACACATTTAAAAGTGTATTTTAAGTCGAACTGCCAGTATAACCGCTGCTCTTAACCACGGTGACTCATTGTCAGAGCAGTCATTTAAACTTACAGCTATGCTAGAAATCCTGCCCCTGTTTAATTGATGACCATAGATCTGAAGTATTAGTTAGTACGCAGCCATTAATCACGCCGGCGAGAAGGGGAGGCGTCGTTTTCAGACTGGACCAAAATGAAGCTTTGGCCTTGGACTGTAATGCTTATTACTGTGCTTCTCTTTCTGTTTTCTTCTGCACCATTTTGTCCTCAAACTTTACCGTGGCACTTAAATCAAATCTTTGTTTTCCCTTCAGGCACAACCTTTTAAGATTTACCATTTCAATGGCCCATTCTACACAAAATTGCCTTTTCCACGGAGGTTGTAAGATGTTTGCAGCTCCAACGCTTCAGACTTGCACTTTGGTTTGAAAAGACGCACACTTACTTCTGTCTGGTTGCTGCACTGCATCCTCTTCCTAAACAAATCACTTAAAACAGTGACTTTAATTGTACACGTATTATAAAAAATCCCTGTTTCTGTGAGAGTCAGGATTAGGGAAACACAACAATACAAACCACCACAGTACCTCCACTTCCTGTCACTCAGCGTTACCTCTTAGATCAGTCATGGGGTGCTTGCCATGTAGTTCATGACGCCATGCGAGGAGGTTACACTTGCTGTATTTCATATGAACCGAGATGTTTCAAAGTAACTTCAGATGGTCCATCTCTCCTCCTGCTTTACTACAAATCAAATTTCCTTGTGTTACAGAGAATTGCTTGACATTATGTGGCCACACCGATGCCTTGCAGAAGCCTTGCGCATGCAGATGAGGGTCTTCGCTCAAGGCAATCCAAGACTCTAACCTCCCAAGTCTTTATCTGCCAGCCCCCAGGATAATGGCAGCCATACACACCACCACTGTCCTCTGGTTGTAGGCTTGCATGATGGTGACAGTGTCATATCTTCATATAGCACACAGGGGGGGGGATGTAATTACAAACCCCAATTTTACAATCAGTGTAGAATAATAATAATGATGGGAACGAGGTTTATCACCAGTTGAAATGAGAAACACCTCCACATTTTGCTGACATTTCCACATCTGATTTGATAAAATGATAATAATCCAATCAAGTTTTGCCTCGACACTGAGTGCATGATTTAAATCTGATGTATACAGTTGCATGGGACGTGGGGGTTATTGTAGTCTGGACTACGCCCTAACAACGCAACTATGATGCAGAAATGACACCACATCTTTAAAAATGTGTGTCAATAATTAGCTCCACATTTGTATTCAGGAAATCTTAAAAGAGATGTGATGAAAAAAATACTGTACTTCTCTGAACTACAACAAAATGTAGTATATTTAGAGTTCTCCTGATGTTACTGGAAGTCAGCTTTTTAATATATTTGTGCATGTTTGCATGAGGTGAAAACTCTGCGTGACGCCCGGTAATTATCTGGGGCCCGGCTCCAAGCTTTTGCGAGATTTCGCCCTGTAATGTGTTGTCACGTTTAACGGTAAAACAGACGCTGCCCTTGTTGTCTACAAAGAGGATTTCAAGCTGTGAAACACTGACAACGCTGCTCATACGTCTATGGAATCAAATGTTTCTCAAAGTAAAAATAAACATTGCTATTTATGGAAATGATGTCGGGGAAAGTTAAATGCATAATTGGATGAACTGCTGGGTCAAGCTTCTCACTTTGACTGTGGGGACATGTTAGGTTCATCTCTGTTGCCTCGGAGGTAGGGAAACTGATAAAGAGGAGGAGGCTGAAGAGGATGTTCTCAAGGTCAGCAAGTGCTCGAAGAAAGGGAGCGAGCAGTTTGGCGACACGCCCTTCGAAAGATGTAATTCATACCAGCGTTCTTTGGCAAAACTGAGGATATTGCTGTGTCATATGTAACCACACATTAGACGCACACACACACACTTCATCATCTGGTATATCAGCCTCTTATCTTCCCAAACACACTCGCAGTTGTGTTCATGTCCCGGCGATGGTTTTCTAAAGAAGGTCAATCTCTGGAGAGCACTTCTGGCCACAAAGATAATCCACTGTGATGAATCTGTTCACATTCACACAAGTGTCATCCTTCCAGCCTTCCACCTTGATATGCAATACATGCTTCATAAATCACCTGGGCGCGCAAAGACCGGTGTGCTTTACGACACATCGGCCTGAATGACAAGGTGATGTGTTGGAGATATTACAGTGACGGCCACTTAACATTCTCACTGGTTCAAGAACAAAACCTAACATCACCGTCCAATCAGGAAGCTGGGATTTGGTATTGATGATAGAACTTGACAACTGGACAAGACTCTGTATAGACTGGACAAAGCTAAGAGGATGTCCACCCGTTGGTTTGAGGACTCTTATTTTGAAGCCATGCTGGTTGTTTTGAACCATTCATTTGGATTTGAAGGGAGGGGAGAGGAGGCGGGTCTGACCCTCGAACTTGACGTCACTAACCAATGTCTTCAGTGCTGTTTTGTTTTTTTCCAGATGGACCACCAGGTCACTAAAAAGAAAAAATTGACTTTTGGAAATATATTGACTTGATCTTTCAAATGATAGAAAATGACTTTTTTTTTTTAATTAAATCAGGTGGAGTTTTTTTGGAGCCAGCATCTCATGGTCGTTGGGAGTATTGCACTTAATTGCACTTCTGCAGTTGTCATGATGTATTTTTAGTTTGTTTTGATTATTGTCATGGTGTCTTGTATTTTTTTCTGTTTTCACTCCTGTTTCTTGTTTTCACTGGTTGTTTCTGTCTTTGTGTTTTTCCTTGGTTCTGATTTCTTTGTCATGTCATTTTCTGTTTTATTTTGCAAGTCTTGTCTTTTTGTGTGTCTGTCCAAGTTTCACTTCCTGTCACAGTCTTGCTGCACCTGTCCTGATTTGTCTGGTCTCACCTGCTCCCTGATTGTTGTTCCCACCTGTTACTCATCACTCCTCGTCACCCAGTGTATTTAGCCTCATGTCTGTCTCTGTCCTGAGCCAGTTCGTCTGAGGCACTTTGCTCAAAATCTAGCCTTTTGTTCATGTTTTGTTTTCTTAGTCATTGTCAAAGTGTTGCCTTGTGGTGTTGTCTTCTACCTGCTGTGTGACCTTGTCTTCTGCCTGCTGATATTTGGATACCTCTGCCTGGGATTAAACCTGCTTTAACTGATCTGCATCTGCCTCGGTGTCTGCATGTGGGTCCCTGCTCCACACCTGTTTCCTGACAGCAGTGGCCTCATTTTTGAGACCTGGTTGCTTCATCCATTTCTGCATACAGTCTATATGGGAAACGGGGCTTAAGAAAATCACTCCCATAAACTATACATATGGAGCGACATCACTTTTTTTATGTGAGCACACACCATGCAAACAACATGGTGATAAAATGGACTGTGCGGCTGTGAAGCTCCCAGAGAAGTTTTCATGCAAAGATGAACTCACACCGTTTGCTATTAAGGCATCACACACAGGGTGAACTTTTCCAGAGTGCTCCAAGTCTGCTTCTGTGTCAGTGATGTGAGGTTGCCTGTGGCAAGGAGAACAGTCCTGGTGCACTCTGTGGATCTGCCTTTCCACAGGGACTCCATCAGGCCTAGCTGGGAAATTTCACCAGCAACTTTTATTACTGGAGCTTAAGCGCTGAGATCCATTCATCAGTGATGAGGCCTTTCTTTGAGGGGTAACCTGCTGGGATCCTGCTTTAACCAACAACAACAAAGACCCTGCTGCTTCTTAAAATACCAACTATCTGGGGTGTGAGAGACTCCACCACTGGGATTTTGGCTTTTTATTGGTCTCCACTCTTTAAAGCTGCAGTTAAGCATGAAGTCCACATGTTATCCATAGTCTCTACAGGCAGGCAGCCCAACAGCCTCCTGGTAAGAAGTTAAGCAAGGTTGGTGGTGACCTGTCCGGTGCAGACACCGATAACAGGAAGGTGCTTGAGGCGAGAGGGAAGCTGACCAGTTGACCAGGAGCAGTCTCTGAGCAGTGAAAGTGAAATCCCTCCACAGCCGCTCCAGTCTTTCTACTCAACCATTATTTTTTGATTTGAATTTATTTATTTATTTTCAGACCGGCCACCGTAGCAGCAGAGCAACCCCAGATTTTTATTACCACAGCATTTTCTCTATTTGTTGTGTTTTGTAGTAGTGGATATAAAACTCTAGCAGAAGGGGAAATATTTATCAGACAACATTAATCTCTTATCTCTGTTTCATATCCCTAATCTCTGCTCTCAGCTCTCTGCTCTCCACATCTGAAAGAATATAAGTGCGTACGAGGAAAAAAGATGTCAGATAATAGATCATGATGGTTTCTCCACTACAATAAAGGTAAATCTCATCATTACAGATCAACCTGCATTGTATAAAGTTCAATAAATAGTCTTAACTCAAGTGACTTCAGTCTTCAATGTAGACAAACTGTTTGACCTTTAAACAAACTCCAGAACTTCAAATATTTTCAAAGAAAACCACAAAAGCTTTAGAATTGAAGGCCACTATCCACAGACATACTGTGTTATACTAAAATTACTTAACTGGCAATATTTTGTAGAGGAGACTTATACCAGTGGTCCTCAACCACCGGGCCGGGGATCGGTACCGGTCCGTGGGGCAGTTGTTACCGGGCCGCACAGAAAGAAAAATATAACTTCCGTTGCATTGATTATTAGAGTCTGAAAGGGATTTTATTTTGAAAGGAACTACCGGATTCTCTTCAAGCCGCTCGTCTCGGTCACGTGATACGACGTGTCGCGTATCTATCAGATACGTTAGCCAACAAATAAGCCCGCAAGCTAGCAAAAGTGAGTAAAAAACAAACGTGTTTGGAGAACTTCTGTGCAAAGAGGAAAAGGACAACTTAACAGTCGTTTGTCTGCAGGTCGTGTTAGTTTATTTTTCGTTGTATTTATCTGCCACACTTTGAAGACCGGTCCGTGAAAATAATGCCGACATTAAACCGGCCTGTGGTGCAAAAAAGGTTAGAGACCACTGACTTACACAAACACTTTCCTATTGTGTTTTTTTGTTTAAGTAAAACTTTTAAAGCCTTTCTACAATCCTCTTTGAATGAAGTTTTCTCTGACTGTGAAACAGGTACAGTCACCAGTGCTGTGGCAGTGCTGACAGATACACCAGCAACACAACAAACTAAACATCTGAATAACTCCTCCCTGTACAGCAAACACTCAGAGGAAATAACAGATGAACACACACAGAAATGTATTGTCCTTAACATTTCAGAGGATAGAAACTGTTTTAATAAAAACTTCAGTTATTGTACAGTCTGTGTGTCATAAAGACTGCAATAAATTTCCGTTTAACTCTATGAAACAGATGCGACGCGAGGCATTTGGCAAACTGTGCATCTTCATCATTTGAGGTCCCTTTGCAATGTCTTCAATAGCTGCTGCTGCTGCTGCTGCTGCTGGAAGAAATTAAGAGGCTGGTTGGATCCATAACACCTATTACCTCGTCCTGGCTGCAACACAGTTCAGCTGCAGCTGAACCAGGAGCTGGCCAGAAGACTGTGGCAGAGGAAACACACAGGATCCATGGTGGAGGTGGTCTGCTTCATCAGAGCAACACAATACAAAGAAATGACTGTCGCAAAACATATTTGATGTCTCATCAGTCTGGATACAGAGCACATTCAAATAAAGAAGTAAGTAAATCACAGGTGGTTTAAAAATGTTGGCAACAATAAGATAAGATGGTACTTTATTTATCCCACAGATGAGAGAGCATATTTTCCTGAATGATATTTAGATTTAAACCACTGATCTACATGAGTTTACTTTAATGGCTAATATGTAATGTATATGAAATGATTTTTGTTCATGGTGTTGATTACCAAATAAAGATATCACTTTATTTATCCTACACTGGGGAATTTTTGTCTCTGCAGCAGAAACAGGAAAAAGTACAGTGTGCAAAAATAAAATAAGAGGATAAGAAATGTAGAATAAGTATAGAATTAAAAAATACTAAAAATAGATTTTATCAAATGTACACAGATACACAGACAAAGAATAAAAATATTAGAAATAATTATTAGAGATATGTAACTTTATCACTGGTTGTCATGAAAAGCTTCATGGCTCCTACTTTGTCTTGAAATTAAAAGCTGTCTGTCTTTTCATTACTATTGCAACTCACTCTATTAATGCAAATAGCTAAAACCAATACCCAAAAGGTCATGAAAGTTTTTCTGATGTTGCATGAATGTCCGGGAGACAAGAAGTCAGTGAGTTAGAAGAAGATGAAACCAGTGTCTCACTTTCAAATTAACTGGAATAAATTAATACAATTTCTGTCCATAAATTATTCAATGACTCAGACGGTCAGTGGCTGTTACCGATATGTGTCTCTTAATTCAGACGTATTTAACGGTATTACTCCACATTGCAAAGATGGAGCTGCTCAACACCATCACAACAAATTAACCTAATGAAACTAATAGCTTCATTCGTGTCAATGCTTTACAGCATTAGCCTAAGTAATGCAATTAACAGCTACTGTGGCCCCAGTCTAAAATCCATTAGTCATGGTTATGGTGCAACCATCTATTTTGATATTATTATAATTGAATGTTATTGAATAATATTTCCATAAGCTATTGGTGGATAACAAAAATGTCAATGTAGCAGAGGCTTAGTGAATATAATCGGCCTCCTCTGGACTCGTGAAGACACAGCAAGCCTCAGAAAGTTCACAACTACATTCACCACACTTCAAATAAACATTCAAACTACTTGGTATTACTACAGTACAGTGCAGTATAGCTGTTTGAGACCGTCCTGGTTGTACAACAGTATCTGGAAGCGATTCACCTGATATCGTTGTCAGCTTTAATTGTAATTTTGAGTTCATGTCTGAATGTTTCCTGCTGAGTGCTGTTGGGAATCTATAATTGTTCTATGATAAAAGGGAATCAGCACGACCAAATAGAGCTTTTATTTCTTTATTTATTTTTTGGCTCCTGACAGACGAGCTCAGTGCCAGCTGGTCAGGAAGTCTGTCTGTGCACTGAAAAAACCCACAAATGATTTGGGCATTCAGCAGACTTCTAATCATGACTGGAAGTGTAAAATCGAATTTGGCCAGTTACTGAAAAAAAGCCTTTGTTAGTGTTGTGGTCAGAGGAGGATTCTTTTTTTTTTTTTTTACCTGTCCTTTTTTCTTTATCGTATTAACTTTCTTGGACGGTTCTTTTTCCAACGACAAAGGATCAACTGTTATTTGGAAATGTAACAAATGAAGTGAAGCAGGTAACAAATCAAAACAATAAAATACAAATATTTACTGCCACAAATGATGACTGAGTTTAGTGAATGCACTTTTTTTTGTTTGTCCCTGCCATGTTGTCAGTAAAACCTTTAGGACACTAAGTGTGATCAGTATTTGAGCAGGATGATGACATAATGCCACTGTTTTGTGAACATACTGAGAAAATGTCTTTCCCATTTTCTCCGAGTAATCATGTAACCTCCACAGTGGTGAGGGATGAGGAAGGAGGGGTGAGGAGGAAGCAGCGACCACCACAGCCAGAGACACGCCCTGCTGTGGATGAGATAATGTGTCCGCTCGAACTGAGCCAGCAGCCGCTCTGAGAGGCGTCCACGGACTGGATCTGAAGCAGCGTAGGAGAGAATTCACTTCCCTTTAACAACAGGGACACCACAGGTCCTGGCAACACGGCAGCCACTTGGCTGACAGTGGGAAATCCAAGGAAACCGCTCCCCTCAAACATCCCAGCGCGAGGGTCATTCCCAGTAGCCCTGTTCCCGGTGCCATGATTTACTCTTAATCCCTAAACGACTCTTTCCCCTAAACAATGCAGAAACATCTAAGCACAGCCACACGGGGAGGAAATGCAAGGCTCGTGTTTAGCTTTAGCCTCTGTTTATGGAGGACAGGGTTTGAGAGAGGGAAGCAGACAGGCGGAGGCAGAGAGAAAAATGGCACAAAAAGCTGAAGGAAGAGATTGTTTGGGTTCAAACAAGGCAACACTTATCCACATTCAGCCCTATGGATGCAGTGGATTATTCATGACACATTCACTGTGTAATTGTCACAGTAGATTTTCAAAGTGACAAAATGCAGAGCATGTGCATGTGTTAGATTTATTTCTTCAGTGTGCCAGATCTCCCACCGTGACCTGCACACACCTCTGTGCCTCCAGCTTCTTTCAAGCCTCTTTGACCTGCAACAGTTTTTCTTTGAAGTGTTTTGGAATGACTTTGATTGTACACTCTTTACTCTGTTGTGATTTATTGATATTTTCTCCAAAAGCACGAGACGCAGAGTTTCCATTTCTCTGAAAGGGTTTTAAATATGTGTCAATTACTGCCTCCATCCCACTGGAAGTTGATAAAATGGAGTAAAAATATTCAAAAAGTCAGGCATCTCTTCCTTGTTGTTCTCTTAATTTGGATAATTCAAAGACATCATTAGAGTCAGTCACTTTAATGATTTTATGTATTATTCAAAGAGACTGACACTGACTGAGAAACACTGAAACTGATTTTGCTGTTGAATTTTAATTGGGTGCAACTGTATCAAATTATAAATGTAAGAGGTAAATATGATTGTCAGTTTTTGATGGTACCACAGGTGAAACTGTATAGACCCATTTACTGTTAGTACACAAAGAAGTATGCGCGCATTGTGACAACAGAAGTATGACGGCTAGCAAAGGCTTGTCAAGCTACTCTGGTGCATTATCAACAAAGTGGAGGACTATATACACACTGCAAACTGCACCTGTATGGCAGGGTAAGTATTATTGTGCTGATTTCACTTTCTTTGCCTTAACAGAAATGAACATGAACTGCTCAGATAACTTAACTGTGATGTATTAGGCTTTTGCACTTGCCGGTACCGTAGTTAATGACGGGTATAAACGGAAGGTTGTCATGGTAACAGTTGTTGTGGTGTTGACGAGATAAAAACGTTATGTACGATGAAGCTCGGTTGTCAAGCCTCGTTAATATAACATAACAATCTAAACTGCCAGTGTCCAATATAAAAATGATAACAGGCTGATGGCATGCACCAAAACTGCGGCTAACGCTGCTAATGCTAACAGCTAGCTTCCACACTCACTAAGGAGTCTCTGCACAAGATAAAA
>OOFC01030027.1:0-12420 GCA_900323345.1 Pseudochromis fuscus | reverse complement strand
GGCCAAAAGTTTGGACTCACCTTCTCATTTAATGTGTTTTCTTTATTTTAATGACTCTAGATTCTCACTGAAGGCATCAAAACTATGAATGAACACACGTGGAGTTATGTACTGAACTAAAAAAGATGAAATAACTGAAAACATGTTTTATATTCTAGTTTCTTCAAAATAGCCACTGTTTGGTCTGATTACTGTTTTACACACTCCTTGGATTCTCTCCATGAGCTTCAAGAGGTCGTCACCTGAAATGGTTTCCACTTCACAGCTGTGACTTATCAGGGTTAATTAGTGGAATTTCTTGCTTTATCAATGGGGTTGGGACCATCAGTTGTGTTGTGCAGAAGTCAGGTTAAGCCCTATTGGACAACTGTTAAAATACATATTATGGCAAGAACCAATCAGGTAACTAAAGAAAAACGAGTGACCATCATTACTTTATTTTACTCTACAATGTAGATAGTCATGAAAATAAAGACAACGCATTGAATGAGAAGGTGTATCCAAACTTCTGGGTTGTACTGTATTTCTTTACCAGTTTAAAGCAAATGACTACACACTTAAAGCAAACTAACTCTCATTTTGTGTGATCTAATACAAATGTCTATAAATAGTTTTCAGATTTAACGTATCTCCTCCTTTAAAGCAGTTTGTCACGCCAGCGTTCAGTAACCCTCCTCGTGTCCGTCCTACCTGGTGATACGCAGAGAGGATGTTGTGCATCTCCTCCACCTCCTCACTGGAAATTTCTTTGACAACTAAAGTGCGGTCATATGATGTCAGCAGCCCTACACATTTTCCCTCCTCGTCTTTGAGTGGAGAACTGCGGGCCAGAGAAACCTGTGGGTGGATGAAAGAACAACATCATGAGTACTACTGTCATGCCATGTCCCAGTGAAACCTTTTCCCTTTTTCAAAAAATGTTTTCACTGAAACACTCAACTAAATAAATAAACTATGCAAATGTCTACCACAAACAGGACATTTAGGAAAGATGAAGTATATTTGTGTATTTACTGGAACATAAAAGGCTGCACTAATGCACACTTTGTTCTGACATCATTCTTGTAGTACTCTTGCAGGTCTGCAGTAAATTGACTTTTTTTTTGAGCATATGCTTTAAAGTGCTCATACAAGACGCCTCCCATAAATGTGCGCTAAACAAATGTGCAGCCTGGAAGATGACTCTGCACCACCTGGCACATGCAAATATAACACAAAGAAATGCAAATGTAGAAGAGAGAGAGCAGATCAATACATACAAAACAGAGTATAGGATCTATCAAAGTAAAACACTGTCAGCCCTCGATGATGTGTGTGTTTGATCGTCTGTCTCACTTTTTTTTGTTACATCCTCTTTTAGTAAAGCACTATTTTTAGACCAAATACATTTTTCTTTGCACAATCAACCACTGAACAGAGTTAATAATCATACCTGGTAATCTTGGTCCTCAATACCAAAGCGCTCTCGCAGGTTTCTGAACACCTGAGGACAGTACTCTTTGAATTTGAACTGTCCTGGAAGATTTTCTCTGAGGAACAAGTAAGTTTCATTAAAAATCATTACAATAATAATGCATTGATTTATACAGTGTGGTACCGTTCTTCTCAGAGCACAATTATTTCCACATCAAGTAAAAAACAACAACTTGAAAGCACTTTGGTGAAATCTGATGCGTTCACTTGACAAAACATATTTTATTGTTTTTCCACTTCTGTTTATAAGTCTTTACATGAGCTGGATTTGGATTCCTGAATGGATTAAAGGATTACTGGAGGCCGCTGAGTTTTCTAGACTCTGTATAGAAACTCAACTTTTATCCCGACGCTGTGTATATAGCACAACTTACATAAATAATAAGTATTTTAACATTCTGCTGCACTCATCCTCAAGGAGCCACACTACATTCAATCAGCTGTTTTTGCTTATTAATCTGATTTTTTTTTGTGTGTATTTCCTAGTGTTTCATTGCAATATCTCACACTGAAATGATGCTGAATTGTAAACTTTGGCACGCAGCATCCCTCTTTTGTAAACACTCCATTGTTAATAGTGATGGTGTATAGCTGCTGCAGTGTTAAAGGTAGTGAAGAAAAAGCTCTGTTGTTCTCTAAATGGGGTCTGCAATTTGTGATAAGCACAGGCAGGCGAATAAATCATAAGGAAAAAAAAAAAATCAGTGCAATCCCGAGGAGGCAGGATGCAGGTTCATACAATCAGGCAGACAGAGCTGAGAGGAGAACAGTACTTGTTGAAGAGGTGGTTGTTCACTTTGATCTTGGTGCTGGCTTTGAAGTCGTCAGGGAGCAGCATGACAGGTACGGGCACCTGGCTCAGGTCGTTAATCTGCGCATGATCAGCGGATAAATAGTTAATGAACATTCTTACACATTAATAAAGGCACGAAGCATATTGATCCATAACTACCGAGTGATTGACTCCCCACATCAGCACGCTCAGCACCGGGTCACTGGCTCGGAAAACCTCCACTTTCTGCTGCACGAAGTGTTTCTTCTTGGTTTTCCTTTTGGGCGCCACAGTGCTCAGAGGGTTGGAGGTGGCGCTGGGAGACGACATGATCCTGCAGGTGTCCGTGTCCCGCAGGTGTCCAGCTGTGTGTGTGTGTGCTGCTGTTGTCTGTGGCGTCCCGTGTATGTAAAGCAGTGCGGACACAGCCCGCCTCGCAGAGTGTGTGCAGCCTCCTGTGGGAGCCGTGGACCAACCAGCGGCCACTGGTCCTGAGACTTTTGGTCTATTCAGTCCGACAACAAAGAATCAAACAGGTGCAGATCCCCTGCAACACAATCAGGATTACAGTCAGACAGGCTGATTAAACAACAGGCAAAAATAAGCTGTGTTTTCTCATGCACGTGTGGATTAGTCCTAATGTGACATAACAGAATAATGGAGTGCTGTTTCACTATTGTAACACATTCATTTTCATTGGATTTTAAGTTAAACTACATCATATTCAACCCTTTAACTGTTGCACCAAGAGAGAAGCATTTGTGTTTTTCTTGGGGCATGAATAACAATCAAGTTTTTTTCAACAGACCACAAAGTTTTTTGTTTTTTTAAAAAACTCTACCAAACAGTTGAGTTGAATATCCAGCTACAAATATCAAAACAAGTTGAAAAAGTCAACAGGCATGAAGAAAACAAATGATTTTAGGCCCTATGTATTCAGGAGTGTAACATAAATGCATCATATATACAGCAGTGAATAATAATGAAGAATGATCCATCTTTACCTTCACCATGTGGTTGATTTGTCAGTCTATGGTAGAGAGTCGCGTTTTTAGAAAATTATTTGACTCTGATAAAATGTTTTTTGGTGTCAAGTTACATATTTATGTTTAGAAATGCATCTGGAACTATCATATGTCAAAAAAATAAGTTCAACACATTTTCCAGTAAGATAAAGTCACTAAAAATACAGCCGAGCAGACAGTCAAAGGGGTTTTCTCAACTATTGTGTGTCCTGGGGGATACGCTCATTTCACAAGCTGTGGGGTGAAAGGAGCATCATGCAGGTGGATCACACTCAGGTCCTCAGATCATGTGACTTCATCCCAACATTCAAAAATATCCTCATAATTGAATCAAAATCCAAAATAACTGTTAATATACTGTCAGTCAGTCATCTTCTATACCTGCTCTCTCCACACTTGGGTTGCAGGGGTCTGCTGGAGCCTTTCCCAGCTGTCAATGGGCAAGACAGGTTGCCAACCTATTGCAGGGCTAACACAAGGACAAACAACCATTCACACTCACACTCACACCAGTGGTCAATATATAGTAATCAATTCACCTAACAAGCATGTCTTCAGACTGTGGGAGGAAACCAGAGCATGCACAGGGAGGACATCCACATGGAAAGGCCTGAGCTGAGATTCGAACCCCAAACCTTCTTGCTGTGAGGTGCAAGTGCTAACCACCATGGCTAATACTGATTAAATATTAATTAATTTGCAACATCTTTAATAATATAGTACTTAAAATATCAAAGAATGAAGATGATTAACTGTTTATGAAGTGTTTTCAAATTTGGCAAACAAACCATATAAAAAGAAGATGATGTTTTATTCACTTTTCCTAAATGGTAAAAAATGTATCCTGGGACATGGGAAGATTTATTTTTTTTTTTTTAAATGGGGCATTTTAGCCCAGATGCACTAGAAAACACTGTTTAATTAATTTTGCCAAATATCCATGTGCCTATATAAGATATGTGCCCACTCCTACTGTGTGTGTTGCATTGCAAATTTTCATAAACGGTACATCTAGGAAAGCTGTTGGTCATTACTCTGCAGTAATATTTTCCTACAAATGCTTTAAAGTGCTCAAACAAGATGCTGCCCATATATGTGTGCTAAACAAAAGCGCAATGAGCAGACTGGAGGACGACTCTGTTAAATTAAATCATATTTAGGGCAGTTATTGTGAGCTTGTTTTTGCTTGAAGCTCTTTGAAATGGAACAATTTCCAGTTCACTTCAATCATCTTGTGAACCGTAGGGCCCTGACCTCAAGAGGTTAGAAACCATTACTGGATGGTTTTAATATTCTAATTGATACAGACAAAATATTAAAAACACAATTTGATTAAATGATGTCCAAGGCAAGTAGTAGACTCATTGAAAACAAAATACTTTAAGTAAATATATTGATTAAATTGTGTTGGAATGGATTCTATTGCAATATTTATGGGATTTCTATTTTTAGATCATATATTACAGACATGGGGCGGAACAGTGGTGCAATGCTTAGCACTTGTGCCTCACAGCAAGAAGATTTGGGGTTCAAATCTCAGCTTGGGCCTTTCTGTGTGGAGTTTACATGTTCTCCCTGTGCATGCATAGGTTTTCTCCTGGTTCTCCGGCTTCCTCCCACAGTCCAAAGACATGCTTGTTCGGTGAATTGATCAGACTAAATTGCCCATAGGTGTGAGTGGGAGTGTGAATGGTTGTTTGTCTTTGTGTTAGTCCTGCGATAGACTGGCAACCTGTCCAGGGTGATCCCGCCTCCTGCCCGATGACAGCTGGGATAGGCTCCAGCCCTGCGACCCAAGTGTGGAGAAGCAGGTATAGAAAATGACTGACTGACTGATATTACAGACACCATGGAGCTTTCCACAACTCAGACAAACATTATATTGTCTCCATCATGGTTACAAGACACACCAAGGTATAAAAACTAAAAGTGAATTATTATCTTTCATCCAAACCTGACTGAGGGAATTTAAGCAGGTGTGATACTGTCTTTCTCTTCACATTCTTCCTCTTCGAGACCAGATGATTTATTATTTGTACCAAGCAAAAATGAAAAATTATTTATTCTTTACCATTTTATATTTTATTTTATTATAACAACCCACAAAAATAAAAAATAAGTCTGTCATGGATATTTTTTGGAATACTTTCTTTCAATATCAGTCTTTGAAAATAATAATGCCCCAAAGTTATTGAAATCCTAAACATTTCAGGTGCTTAAAATGGCTGTAAAGACCCTGTAGTGTATGGTACTACCAATAATAACATAAATATTATATATAAAGTAACATAAATAGGATTATACAGCAATTACAGTAATACAGTTACAGTGGTTTCAAAGTAGAAAAAGAATACTGAAAATATATAAATACAATACACTGAAAACACAGGGAAAAAAACTAAAAATAAACTAAATAAAGGTTGTGTTTCCAAATCATGCATCTACAAGTTAAAGTTTCTGGACAAGAGAGAAACCAGGTAAGTAGAGACTGACACACAGGCTGGACTATCTCACATATAACACACCTGTACAACTAACACAAGGAGAAGTGAAAGGATGTCAACTCAATACAGTTTGAACATGTTCAGTAGAGGGCGCAAGGAGACAACCTTTCACCTGACTGTGTAACAGCTTTTCAGTGGTGGACAGCTGCTTCAGGCTGATGGAGAATGACATATGAGACACTGCGTTCAGTTCCCTTTTGGTGATCCTTCATCTTTATCTCCTAATGAATCTTCAGCCTCCTTCATGCATTTCAACAGCTCAGGCTGCTCCTGTGGTTGGTGCTTAAAGAGACCGGCATGCCGTTCTGGTCCACGCACCAGCACTTTCCACGCTGCTTACCCCGAGACGACCAGCACTGCACAAACACGATAAACAATCAGACATTAGAACTGCAACATACATCTAGACCTCCTCCTTAATGTGATGACAATCATTTGCTCTTCTGTGCAAACTCACCTGCTTTTTTCTGAAGAATCCACGCTTGTCACAGTTGGGCATGTAGATATTTTGATGTGAGTTGAATACATGGGCTTCAAGACCTTTGATAAGTGTAGTTAACAGTTTACGACATGGAGCCTGTGGGAAGAGACTGAGTTAAATAAATAGACCTCGTGTCTATTTTATCAATGATTTTACTGAAGTTTATTAAGAGGATTTTTTTTTACCTGATCTGGATCCTCAGTAGGAGCTGGGCCTATGGTCAGAATAGGACAAAAACATGTTGCTTTGATCATTTATTTCTTCATTAATATTTGTTTAAATCAAACAGAATTTCTATGACAAACTTTACTTCACAGTCATTTTGTAGTATGTTGACTATTAGAAGTAAAAGCACTGACAGATGGATAGTAAAGAAATGCATCTTTGAAAAAAAATCTAATTCAACAAATAAATAAACAAATTCAAATTTCAGTGGTATAATGTACTCAAAGCCAGAATAACCCTGCTTCACTCCTTCCTTCACACCATCTTCCAGAGCTGTGTGAACCTTACCTACAGCAGTGTGGACCTGTTCGGTCGGGCTGGCACTGCTGGCGTTCCTGCAGACTCCTTTGCCTTCCAGCAGGGCGCGAAGTGGCCTCAGCTCATCCTCTGAAGGTGCACATCGCAGACCGGGGGCACAGCTCAGAGTGTAGACGCCACATGGTTCTCCAGCAGCCAGAGTGGTGCCATTTAAATCTACAGACAGCTGACTCTGTGAGTGTCGTCCTTTACAGGTGGAACATCCTCTAGATGGTGTGGTCAGTGGGCTCGACACAGCTGTCTGCAGGAGGAGCAGCACCAGCATGTTTAGATACAGAAACATCTTACACTCAAAGTTGTCCACTGTATAATCAGGTCCAGTCCAGTCTCTTAGTACAGACTTGCTAAAGGTCTACTTTGAAGATTTTCTAGTCTAACTCTGTTCTCACTTTTGCATAGCTCAATGATCTCAGCCTGTCTGTCTATCAGAAGGTTGGTGTAATTCCTTCACGCCAAGACAAAGTGATAACAAGTGAACAGAAACCACTGGCAGCAGCTTTTAAAGAGGCTAAACCAGTGAGGAAAGGTATGGGAGGGTACGTGATGGAGAATGTTAGCTTTCCCTCTCATTTCCACACAGCTGAGCACACCCCATTTGACTTGTCTCTGACACACACACTTACTCACGCATGCTCAAACTGCTTGTTGTCTGTCAAAAACACAACAGTGTTCTTGTTCTTGAATAAATATATTGCTGTTTACTAAAAAAAAAAAATGTCAAGTTGCCCACAGCCTATAAATTAAATGTATTAAAATCAGATTTAAAATCAGTCACAATTAGTTGAGTGTATACTGAAATGATCAGATCAACCCAAAACAAAATAACCCAAAATAAGTATGTTTATAATCCTAATATTACTAATGATATCTGTAAATAATTCTCTGCTGCTAGATATAGCATAAATTGTATTTACCACACATTAATTTACACACAAATCCTGTATAGATATTGAATAAAATAACAAAATACTCAAATAATACCTGTAATGTGAAAAAGTATTCAGAGTGAAACATATTTAGTAATCTGACATTTGTTTTAGACATGACAGCAACCACTAAACAAACACATTTCTCCCAGAGTGTGTTTACAAAGAGTCTAACTGCAGGGCTAAACATTCAGAGGAAATGGTTGACACTGAGAGGCTGAAGGAGTGCCACTCAAGGCAGGATGACTAAGACATTAATAGCCACGAGCAATAAGTCCCACCCTGTGAATTCCACATTGTGAGTCACGAACACATTAAATTAGAAGACAGGATCACAAAACTCAGTGTTCATATAACTGAATGTACACTCTGTGACCACCTACCATCATAATAATCAGGACAAGAGGGGATAGATAGATAGATAGATAGATAGATAGATAGATAGATAGATAGATAGATTTTTCTTTTGTTAATCTATATTTTATTTTTATTCCCGCATTATGATACATATACATAATGTAAAATACTAAAATTATAGTTGGAGAAAAAAAGTACACTACACACAGTCGCCCTGAAAGACGGCAGTGCGCAGGTTAAAGTCGCTCTGTCTGTATCCGCATATCTGATTGGCTGAGGGGGCGGGACTTCCGACAGTGCAGGTTGAGCATAAAGTGACAGACTTCACCTCCCAAAAATTGGAAGAAAAACCGGAGGACGGCGCGTTTCAAGTTATAAAACAGTAAGAAATCAATGTAAGAGAGCGTGACTTTGAGTCTTGAGGGTATAACCTGAGGTGTATTAATATCTAAGGGGTGTAATTAGCCACACAGCGCGACAATGTAACGCTGAAAACAGCTCGCCGGCCACCCGAGTCCTGCCTGTAGTTTGGGAAATGCGATGGTGCGTTCGAGGTTGGCTCGTAAATAAGGAAATCAAAGGAGTTAACGCGCAGCAATTACAGTAATTATTTGTGCCGACGGCTCGGATATGTCTTTACTGTTTCGAAACACGTGACAAGTTAGATCCTGGTGTTGTATTCAGTCCTTTTTACTCAGAGTTATTATCACAAAAGGCAAGTTTACCCATATTTTCCCTTTATAGATCAGTTTTAAGAGGAACTACCAACAAGTTTTACAGTTTTTAGAAACAAAGTGTTGTGATGACGTCAGCTTGGTGTTAGGAAACTGCCATGAGTGCATATAAGTATTTTATGACATTTTATTATAACACTAGAGAAAGAAATCTGGTTATTACATTTAAATTAAAATTCAATTGCAGACTTTCACAAGTATTATATTGAGTTCAAATATTACTATTAAAGTTTTTAGTATTTTAAGAAAAACATCACTGAGTCTGGGTGTTTCCTGTACATAGGACTTATCAGAAGAGCCAGACCGTGTTTGAGTTTGTCCCAGTTCACATTGGGTACAAGACACCCGAGAGAGACAAAGAGACACCTGACCGTCACAGAGCTAAAACTACTGGGGACTCGTGTTCATGCCTGTTGGCATTGTGATGTCTGTGTCCAGGCCTTTGCTTGTCTTTGGAATGTAAGATTAAACGTGATGGAAAAACACAAACTCTTCACTGGAAGGGTTTGGCCTGAGGATCGAACGTAGGTCCTTCTTGTTGCCAGGCAGAAGTGGTAATCATGTTGTGGGCAAAGATGTTTGCTGTCTTTTAAGGAGGACCTGTGCGGTTACTGCCTTTCCTCTTTTTCCTGCCTCAGGTTTTAAGGCTGCGCTAACATTTAAATGTTTTACAGCTCATCAGGATCAATTAATGAAACCCTGAAGATCCTGCTCAGCACTTTTTTAGGTTGAACTGCTTTTTTTGCCTTTGGATTTAAATATGTTAAAAGATGCTACTCAATAATACGCTCATTGCACACAAAAACATACAAGGATGTAGTTTAAGCCCTGGGTTGCTGGTGTAATTCAACTTGTTTACTTCTCAGACTATAAATCACCACGTATTGAAGTTTGGTCCACTGCTCACCTTTACTGTTAAAGTCTGTTTACATCAAAATAAACTAACCTTTATTTTTTTGTGTCCCTAGATTGTAATGATTTTCAGACATGGACGACATAAACCTTCATTATCGCTTTCTAAACTGGAGGAGACGGATTCGAGAAATTCGTGAGGTGCGAGCAGTGCGTTACCGGGAGCGTCTCAAAAGGATGCTGAGGGACGGAGACGTACTCAGGTAACAGGGATGAGCCATAACCCCACCTTGGGGAGTTGGAAGTGAAGAAACTGATTTGCACTGAGTCATTTCTACTGAATCAATATCAGTATCCCACTTCACATGCCTTCAGATTAAGTGATGATGAAGTTTTTTGTTTTGCCTCTCTTGGTAGGTATCATGGGAATTCAGATGAAGTTGGCTGTTTTGTGGCGGCCCGGCCATTGTCAAAAAGAAACCGCTATTTTGAAGTAAGAGCTGCTGATTTCCTCTCAATTCATTGGTTATTTTTTAATCATTCTTACAATTACAGTATATTACAACAGCTGCATTACTTATAAACTAAAGGTTGATAGCAATATCAGCCAAAGTGTGTGTGAAGAGTACGTTGTGCCTGTTAAAACAGCTCAGTTACTCTGGACACATTATCTGTTTTACGCCACATGTATAAAGGGAAATGTTCTGGGACTTAAGAAACATAATTTAAATAGTTAGTGTTTGTGGTGAAGGACTAAAAAAGATGTGTCACTATTTCCACACTGTGTATATATTTGGTGCACATAAAAATGACTTTTGGTGGGGTGCTGATGAAGTGCTCAGTTGAAATGTTGGTGCTGTCCAGAGCTGGAAATAACTGGAACAATAATTTAAACAGCTCTGATAGAGTCTGTAAAATATTCCACAGTATATTTAAAGTTGTCAGTAGTGACTCTGTGTGAGTGGTTAAAAAAATAAAGCACCTTCCTTTTTTTTTGTTTTATAGATGAACTGTAAAACTGAAGTTTAATATGTAGCGTTAGGTTATTTGTGTACGCAGCATTCATTGGGTATGATGAAAGGAGACTTGGCAGACCACCGTGTTTGACGTCTTGTCTTTGTCTTCTTGAGTCATCATGAAAAATAAATCTTGACACCGTCCACAGTTTAGAAACAAAGATGTTTCAGCTTGGAAATAGATTCATGCAATCGGTTGGCAGGTCGTTTTACATTG
Source organism: Pseudochromis fuscus (assembly GCA_900323345.1). Classification (NCBI taxonomy): domain Eukaryota; kingdom Metazoa; phylum Chordata; class Actinopteri; family Pseudochromidae; genus Pseudochromis; species Pseudochromis fuscus. Next base: position 1,520 of record OOFC01030027.1, on the reverse strand, counting down.
TGTGCTGAGAGCAGGCGTACAGTAGTTGTTGAAGCCAAGTCTCAGTCTTGCAGTCATTCATGTCACAATCACATAGCAACAGATTTTCCTCTGCTCAACAAACTGTACAACTTCTCTGGAACAATGTTAATGTAAAGCCCCATGTTCATTCAGTTGACCAGGTCGTACAGCAGGTGTTTGTAACTATAAAGAGACAACAGTATACTTATAAACCTGAGAAAAAACTTAAAGGAAACCAAATTTTAAGATATTTAGTTGTGGAGTAACTGCTTCCAAACAGAAGTACTCACTTCATACAAAAGGTGTTGAAAGCCCTGCCCTCCATAGTTATTGATTACTATCAGGGCAGCACGTTTACAATGAAAATGGAGCAAGTTTCTAATTTTAAAAAGCCAACGTAAGATCTTATATTATATTACTACATTGTTTTTGTTGTTGTTGTTGTTGTTGTTGTTGTTGTTGTTATTTGGGAACATTATGGAAAAACTTCTGAACTGACTTCGATTTTTTATTTTTTATTTTATTTTGAAGGAGAGAGAGGGTAATAGCCAAGGCATAAATTATTACATTTTATGCAAAGATCAGAGGATGGGCTCCTGCCAAAAAAAAAATCCCCAATTGTTTATAATAGGGAAATATTTTTACACGATGCTGTTATTTTACCACAAAAGGCAACACTGTTCAGTGCATAGCGTCAGTACAGCTGGATTATACCTTGGCAGAGGTTCAGACTCTCTGAGGGAGCAGGGAGCAGTTTTTAGTTGCTGTTATAAGGCTACAATGTACCAAACTGTGTCAGCATTGTATGTACCGTATTTTCCACAGTATAAGGTGCATCAGATTATAAGGCGCACATTCAATGAATGACCTATTTTAAAATGTTTTCATACATAAGGTGCACCGCATTATAAGGCGCATAGAATAGAAACTACCGTAGCGGCTGGGGTTGCGTTATCATCCATCTAGATGAAGCTGCGCTAAAGTGAATGTCAACAAAACAGTCAGATAAGTCAGTCAGTCAAACTTTATTCATAGAAAACAAACCAACGTTCTGACAACTCCGTTCACTCCCAAAACAAGGTAGTACACTCACAATACAGTACCGTACGTACCAGTAGCTCTTACCAGTATTTGCGCCGCCTTCGTTGAAAACAATGTATTTCCAACTCCATGTGTCACAGTTCAAAGCTACATGAACAGCTGTTTTATTTTTTTCTCTGAGGTAACGTCAGTGACGTAGTATTATCTTTTACCAACAGCAAGGTACAACAGGAAGTGCAACTTTTTATCACGTAGTTAGTGCATCACAAACGTGGAGGGAACTTAAAAGTAAAAGAAACAGTCTGATACCGCTACGGTAAATCAAACGTTAATTCAATCACAATATACGCCCCTTGACTACAGTAGCCATAATTAACTAATATTGATCCATATATAAGGTGCATCGGATTATAAGACACACTGTTGGTTTTTGAGAAAATTCAAGGCTTTTAGGTGGAGCTTATAGTGCGGAAAATACG
>OOFC01030026.1:0-12597 GCA_900323345.1 Pseudochromis fuscus | reverse complement strand
GCACTTGCTGGACCGTAGTTAATGACGGGTATAAACGGAAGGTTGTCATGGTAACAGTTGTTGTGGTGTTGACGAGATAAAAACGTTATGTACGATGAAGCTCGGTTGTCAAGCCTCATTAATATAACATAACAACCTAAACTGCCAGTGTCCAATATAAAAATGATAACAGGCTGATGGCATGCACCAAAACCGTGGCTAACGCTGCTAATGCTAACAGCTAGCTTCCACACTCACTAAGGAGTCTCTGCACAAGATAAAAAACACAACAACCAGACATTTTGATGGGCTAAATTTCCACATGGTTCTTCCCAGAGAGAATTTGCAGACAATACCAGGTAAACAATGGGACATAGCACTTCTGTTGCCAAAATGCGCACGCAGCTTCTTGATGACGTAGGCTGTAAATGGGTCTATTGTCTTGTTCAGAGCAGTCTCAACCAATAGTATCATTGCATCCACCTGCTGATCAGTCTGCAGCAATAATTGGCACATCATTTAGATAAACCTTAAATCTAAATAAGAGTCATTTAAGAATTGTGAGTCAATGATTAACTGACTATCAAAATACTTACATGAGTACATAGGTGATCTAGTAATGTTAGCTTGCGCACTTTTTTGTGTGTGTGTCCTTGGTCCAATCAAATTGCTCCAAACCTTTTGTCCCGCCTACTTAATCCACTTTTTCCAGAAGTGCTTTACAATATGGAAGGTAGATGCTCTCAAAAGGCCATTTCAGGTGGTCTTTAATATAATTAGCCCTGAGCTCACTTACAGTAAAGAAGAGATACTGCCTGCATTAGCACCCATAAATACTTGTGCGCAGGTGTTAAGTATGTGCACACACACACACATGTCTGCAGTTGTGTTGGATTTTGCTCTGAAGGTAGCACAATCAGTCAGGGTCGTATGTGGAGAGAGACGCACCGACCTTTACAGCCACAGGACTGCAAGGACACAGTGGGAAGCAGGTAGGGAGGATAAAAGAGAGACAAAAATAAGAGTTTAGATGCCAGATGCCAAAGGATGTTAAATGGTGAGCAGTAGTTTAAAAACCTGTGAGAAGAGTACTTGGAAAAAAACAAACAAACAGCAACTATCCACAACAGAAACAACTTAAAACAGTTAATTTTGTCTAAAGTGAGAAACAGAGACAAATTTGTCCATATTGGCAGAGGTTTCCAGTTTGTGGTTGGCAAGAAAAGAAAATGTTGGCAGCTCATTACAAAGAACGCTGGCTAGCTGCCTGTCTTTTACTAAATTTGGTATATTTGCTGCCTATATTTGCAGCTTTGATACCCAATTAAACCAACTGTCGAGCCCTCTTTCCAGACATTTTGCATTTTAGTTAACCTCGAGGAAAGTCATCTTGTACTGAACACTGTTGTAATGAATAAATGAATGAATGCACTCAGATTAAATCTCATTCTATAATGACAGAATTGACTGACAGAAATGTCACATCCAGAGTAATTGCATTAACCTCCTACATGCAGTCATGGCGCCGTATCTTGTACAAAATACATCCGATACAGTGCGTTGTATGTAATGTGATGATGACCTGTCAAACTGCACTGACCACATTCATACTGGCACCACCACTGTTTTTTTTATCTTCAGTGCAATGTGATGGTTCAAGGTTGTAGGTCAGACTATAAGAGTCTGATCGCAACAGCCTGGTTCCAGATTGCTTTGCAACGACCCATAAGTCACAGAAACAGCATTAACAACAGTGTAGTGTAAAGTGACAGGTGGCAATCCACATAGAAATCCTCTGTGGCCATGATATGTTAATGTTCACTCCGATTAGCAGAAAAGTTAATGTCTAATTATTACATTGTGGGAACAGAAAGGTGTAAGTGCCTATAAAAAAAAACAAAACAACATGGGTAATGTATAGAAAAGTACCACATCTTACACACAATCCCATTTTTTATTCTTCACACAGTCAATCATGTCTCGGACTGCCATGTCAGTATTTATACACTTGTGACCTTCCCCTCTGTAACCCTCTGATCCTCTTTAGCATGTATAGTTTACTGGCTGGCTGTCCAACACTGGATCAATCACATTTGAACTGTTCTCTCTCTTTCCCTCATCTTCTCAAACAATGCTCTCGACAGAAGACGTTACAATACCAACTAAAAGCAAAGACTTGACAGACTGATGCTAGCTTGGTAGAATCACTGGATCCCAAAAGAAAGTTGAGCAAAAATATACAAAATTCAGAGGATTTTTTAAAAAATTATTATTATTATTTTCACACAGACTGTAAAAATAGTGGATTTAACCATCAGGTCTCAGAAAAAGTGCAATACCTCCAATTTACAGGTAGTTTGGAGGTGAGCTCAAATCTCATGCACATTAGGCACTGTGCTTGGGTTCAAGGGTCAAACCCGTCTCGTCACTTCTTCCATTTCCAAGTTTCTTATTGACCCTTCTGGCTCCATAAAACCAACATGGCAATGCTGAAATACAGATCTTCTGGCTTCAAAATGTCCACAAACCAATGGGTGACGTTACATTTGCCTATTCTTAAATAGAGTCTATGATCTTTCCCAAGGATTAGATGATTACATTTGGAGAAAGACCAGAAGATGGGATCTTGTCAGATGAAACTCTCAGAAAACCCTGTTGTTGTTGTTGTTATTTCACCACAAGAGGGCAACAGTGTTCAGTCTATAGCATCAGTGCAGCTGGATTATGCCTTGGTGGAGGATTGCTTTCTGTTTTCAGTCTGTGCATACAGATGCTGTATGTACTGTATATAACAGTAAAAAACCAGTGACACATTTAAAAACATCAAGTGCCTTAATTAACCTGTTGACACCTCACCTATTAACTGGATCATCAGTAGGACATCTCATGTGATAAGGTGACGTCTATCGTACACATCTACCACTAAGTCTTGATATGCTGGCAGTTAAAAGTGTGTAAACTTTTCCACATTTTTAATTTAATAAAACAAACCTCTTACCTGTTTAAAAGTTAAAGCAGGAAGACATTCAGAGTTCAGCCATATAGGAAGTGGGAATGTGCACCAATTTACCAGCTCAAGTGAAGTTAAAAAAGTGGCTCCAGGGTGTGGGGGGCCTCAGGAGACACATGTTGACAGGAAATAATAAATCAGCAGGAACCCTCTGGAGGTTCAGGAGATGAGGGGAAAGACGGAAAGAAGGATGAGGAAGAGATGGTGTGAGATGAGGGAAAGGTGAGGGGGGAAAGATGAGTAAAGGATGGTTACAGGCAGCTGAGGTTAAAAATCCATCTGCACCGGCAATAATGTACACAAATGTATACGTATGTATGTGCGTGTTCCCACTGTGCAACTGTGTGTACATCTTCTTATACACATTCCCTTGGGAAACAGGTAGAATGTCTTTTTGAGACACGTGTCATATCAACATCAGGCTGAAGGGCCACACAAACATCTGTTTATCGCTATTTTCAGTCATCAGTTGAAATTTTCAGAAGGGATTTTTTTTCTCATTTTTTTCCCCAGAGGAGGCTTGTAACACCAGTGCAACACTCTCACATAAACACATAATATTGAATAAGACAAGTGGCCACGGAAATTAATGCATTCATCAGTACCACATTATGAATTCAGACATTTTACATTCAGAAGTACAGAGGTGATCATCAAGAAGCTCAGGGAAAAAAAAACCTGAGACGTTCTCTGGCAACAAAAGGCTTTCCCCTTCATTTTCATTATAAAGAAAATGTTATTGTGTTTCTGTACATGTGGAGTAATGGAAGATAAATTCTGTTTCAGGAAAAACGAATTAGTTAGAACAAGGTGTCTTGGTGAGGAATAGCTCTGTCAGAAAGAAAAGGCATGAGCTTGGTGATAATACAGCAAAATAATCTCAGCAGCCTGGGTAGGTGCAACAAACACACCATCAGTGAACAGTATGGACACAATGCATCCATCTGGTTTCTTGTAATGCAGGGCTAGTTCACCAGTGAACCTACCAGTCCTCCCTTTGAGTCTGTTATTACCTCCACTGAGGAGGTCATGATTTCCCTGTTTGTCTGTTCGTCCATCCTTCTGTTACCAACATTACAAAAAAATAAAATACTGAACACATCTCAATGATTTTCTTTTGAAATATTCAGTATCATGCAAAGAACAAATGATTCAATTTTGGGCAAGATCCCAGGATGGGATCCTGTCTGAAAAAAAATCAGGAAAATCCCCTTATAATGAGTGAATGTTTTAACAAGATAGTGTTGCTATGTAACCACAAGAGGGCAACAGTGTCCAGTCTATAGCATTGGTACACCTGGAATATGTTTTTTATATAATATTAGCCATTTATTTGAGAGGAGAGTAATTACCTTAGACTGTATAGAAATGACAAAGCAACCAGGTCTCAAAAATGTGTCCAATGAGGAGGTGAAAAAAGTGCATTACCACTTATGACCACAAGAGGCTGGCCAAAACACCCTTTTGCAATTCAAAAATTGTCATTCTTAACCATGAAATACTTTTATTCAATTAATATTTTCCACGAGTCACTCTGATTAGTCATCTAATTTGTCATTAGTAGAAGTCAGTTCTTCTTAGTGATCTGGTGGACCACGTGAAAAAAAAAAAAGTCATCATTAAGTAGATATTAGGTTTCAAAAAGAGGTATATTTAGAGACGTGGTTGATTTGAACAACATGTCAGATCTTCAATGAGCTTGAACCTGGACTCAAGTCCTATGCACATTGGGTAGCATCTTCCATGTCCACATATGGTCACTTCTGGCTCCAAAAAACCAACATGGCAACGTACAAATGCAAAACTCCTGGCTTCAAAATGTGAGTCCACAAACTACGGGTGAGGTCATGTTAACTTCAGCGCACATTGTTTTGCAAAATCAAGACTGAAAACAGTTTCCCCCCAAAAATGGACAAAGTCCAGTCCAAGTCAGATCCTCATCAGGTCAACATGTTAAAGATAATTCACACGTGCAGATAAACATATAACATACTAACACTCGAAGAGGCTCTATGAGGGTTTATGTGGTTTACCACCCATTCTTCCCATGCTGGTAAATCTCTATAAGCAATTAATAAGCTACATACTATAAAAACAATCAAGTACACAAATCCTAAATAGTGGAAGTGAAGTCATAATTGGATATATTGCGGTATTAAAAATGTCTTAAACATATCAAGAATCCAGTATATGTGAACAAATGTAAAAGTAAAGTCATTAACTGTGAACACAGTTGAGCCTTTTTTTTAAAATAGTTATAAAAAAAAAATGTAAAGTTGTAATGTTTTTAATTTGATATATTTGACCATAAGGAAGAGTTCATGTTTGTTTACATGTGTAGCAGAGTTAGCGTGTCAGTAGTATGTGTGTGCATTCGATTTTCACACCAGCCAGATGTGAAGTGCGACGTCAGGTGGTCTTTAATAATACATTGATGTGTGCTGATGTTTGAGTAGCAGGACAAACATGCACATATGCACGAGCATGCTGATGCTGGTTTACAAATGGCACACAGGCTGAGTGCTGGCACTTTGGCCCCTGTCCTGTTCCAGCTGGGATCTTATCAGTGTGTGTGGTGGGTGGTAATCAGAAGATATAATACATCAGGCAGCTGGCCGGCCAACCACAATGGAGGGAGCATCGCCGCTGTAGCCACAAAGCCATCACACTCTCAGCAGCTAGTGTGTCCTTGAAATGGAGAATGAGACTGAGGTGGAAAAATTACAAGTCCAGGACCCAATAATGATGAGTTTGGCCAACCCTGTCCACTCTCTGATCCCACTAGTAAGTCCGCCTGTTATTTTTTAAGCTCAGATTGAAATCCACATGTGGTCCTTTCTTATACGACTTTGCTGGCAAACATCTGTAGAATTTATAATCCACATGATTTTATTTACATCAAACCTCTTTTATTCCTTCAGTGCTTTGTCTTTCAGCAGGGACCACTAAATATTTTGCTTATATACATATTTAGCATCTTCATAAAAGCTTTCATTATTATTTGAGGAAGTTCCTTTTCTTGAAGCTTTCCAATTCTCAAAACATAAAATAAAATGAAATGAAATAAAATAAATCTGAATGTTTCCTACCAGAACCACAGCATTCCCATTTGTCCTGGAAAACCCGAAAACATTTTACACCAATTTTCCTGTCTCAGAAAACTCATGGAAATTGAGAAAAAACTTCAAAAATGTTCAAAAAACACTGAGTTGTCCTTGAAAATAAATAAAATATACTAAACAGTGTCACATTTTTTCACAACATACTATGGCTTTGCATTTTTATGGCATACTATACTATTTGTTTTTTCATAACATAGTAAGGTACAGCATATATATGTACTACACTGTGCCTATTTTGTGTGATATATAACATTTTCTATTTTTTTGTTTTACGTTCTGTGGCATTTTTTTCTTATTGTATTATTATTATACAGGAACTCATTAATCTATGTGTGCCTTGCATCACAGAAGGTGTCCTGGAAATTAAGAATTAAAATGCTTCACTTGTAGTTCACAGCCATCCCTAAATTAAACATGTATTTTGAACACATCCTCTTATAAAGGTTTCCCTCCTTCAGGTACTAGAGTCGAACATCACCTCTAATAGGAGAACAGCATCCACATGGTGACATTGTGCGGTGTGGGATTGTTTAATCTAAATTCTTTTATTCCATCTGCTGCAGCGCCTCTCTCCAGGGGTCCAGCACTACTCCGGTGCTGGCTGTCACTGCTCTGTTCCCTGCCTGCCTAAATGAACAGCCCTGCCTGTATCTCAGGGTCACCTTCCCCAGCTCCCAGCCTCTACCACCACTACTCTCACTCTCTCTCTCTGGCTCTTTGTTCTGACTACACCTGTGTTTCTCATCATGTCTTCACTGTCACACATGTTAGACTTCATATTGCTTCCTCTGCTTTGACTTTACTTTCTGACAGCCATCTTTGTATCCATGTAAGACTTGAGAAACCTTCACTGGCTGTGTTATCAGACATTGATTATTTGACAACATAGCCAGGATTCACCACCCTAGAAGATTTTTGTTGTTTATTGCTTGTACCGACAGGAGCATATCTGTTGCAACAGTACAAACCAAACAAGAACATGAACACAATAGATTATGGCAAAAATGAGCGCAGAATAGTCCATAATCCTTAGGTAAAGGCTGCAGTTGGGATTTGTTTTGATGGCTGTGTTGTGAAAATCAGCGTAAATCAGAATTTTTACAAAGTAATATCAACCATATTTTCCTCTTCAATAAACTTTTATTCACCCACCACAAATATAAAAGTCACTGTTCTGCAAGTGCACCACACTTGACTCCTAAATGTCTCATATTTTACCTGTAAGGCTCCTGTTTGAACACATTTTGGTTTCTTTGGTCACATTTCCACACAATCAAATAAATGAAAGTTGTCGATCCTGGGAGGAGACAGTAGGTGCTGGAGGAGCGATGGGATCATGCTGAGGTCTGTGGGGTGAGGAGCTCTGTCAGGTACAAGGGTGGAGGGCATTACTGTGGATACACTGGTAAGTAAGGAGGGAGACCTTGTACTCCTCGCTGAGACAGGGAGCCAGTGTCGTGAGTGGAGGATGGGGGTGATGTGTGCATATTTCTGCTCTCTGATCAGGATCCTAGCAGCAGTGTCCTGGATATCCTGCAGCTTTTGGATGCTTTTGTTGGGGATCCGGATGAGAAGTGCGTTGCAGTATTCCAGTTATGCTCACTTGCAGTTATTTTTGTAGTGTTGAGACAAGACTCATGGCCTATAAGCCTTAAAGCTTCTAGCCTGCCATGTTGTTATCCTGTTGTTGTAATGATAAAACAGTGCAGTGCCACACCTGACAGGATGGGATTCATCTGAGGGTCGTTGTGACTAGTTATTAGAATAATGAGCGTTTGGGGGCAGTCCTTCCTGGAAGCATGACAGGTTTAATAAAGCTTAATTAGGCTACTTGTGACCTCATATGATTGACTTATTTTCCAAGCCAGGTGTGCAGTTGAGTCATGTTGAACTAAAAACCAATATTGCCACTATTACTTTTGTTACAAAAAGGTTGCTACTTTCTACAAATTAAATAGAAATTCTCACCAAAATTGACGTGAAGATGCAATTAAAGCCTTAATATTCCCAGTAATTACACTGAACTGAGGATTCCAATTTCTCCCTGAGAGCTTTTAATTGATCAATGGATCAATCCAGCAATTAATCACCTCATTAATTACATCAGGTCCTGATTGTGATCAGGGTGAAGGTCAAACACAGAGAGACGAGACAACATACACCTTGAATAAGCAGCGGCTTCTGTTTTTTTAGGTTGCGTATCTTATGTTATGCTGTTTTAAAAAAAACTAAACATTCAGTACAAATTTGCACATTTTATTCTCATTACCCAAATATGCAACTGTATAATGCTGGTAAATGACCTATGCAGCATGAACTTTTACACTGTAAAATAAATAAATACATATAAAGAAAGACAGAACATTTACAGATTTCTTTTGTTATTTCACAGATTTTTTTAAAGCCCAAATATCTAACGTAAAAAATACCTTGAAAAAATCATGAAACTGTGACTAACCAATAATATCCATTAAATGTCCTTAATCTAATATGATGGCATGGTAACAAATTTATTATATTCCCCATAATGTGCTTTTTTATTGGACAGGTTAACTATCAAATTTAGGTTTGATACTTTAGATATATTTTTAAAATTTAACTAATTTAGTGACAATTAACATGAAGCATTGGTTCTGTGATTTTACATAGATTTCTGTTGTTGACAGATATCTTGTGGAAGTTTTCACAACAAAAATGTTTCATTGTTTTGCCTTAAATATCCTTCATTAAACATTAAAAGCCAAAAATAAAATAACCCAGAAAACAGAAACAGAAACAAAAGATTTCATGTAAAATTAAAGCTACAAACCATGTTGTTATTTTAGAAAATTAATTATTGTATTTTTATGAAATGGTTGTTTTCTGTTATTTTTACAGTATGTTTTGGCACCCAAGCTGCAGGAAATCTCTTTATTTTATTTGTCTTACAGTGTGTAATTCTTTCTAAAGCTGGAAAACCATAAGATTTTGAAGCTCTCTATGGACTTGTTCTCCTTGTGTGGTGAGAAAAACAGTTTTACTGGCAGCATATCTCTGGCAGTGTGAACACTTCATAACTGTGGAGTGTTCATCAGATAGAGAAGCCTGATAGTGAGAGCGAACCTGACAAAAATTCTGGGAGATAACATCATGTCCCATGTTGATAGTACACATTTAACCTTTCATTTCTTCTCTCTCAACCTACCCTCACACTCAGGACTTGATATCTCCGGTTGTATCATAACATTAAACCTCCCCCCCCTTTTTTTTTTATCCCCCTCTTCGTGAAGACCTCATTGTTTACACACAGATCCAAACGGCGTTGCCTCCCTGTGGGCAGCACTCATTGCTTCTGTAAGTGATATGGTTGTTGGATACTAATTGCATTAGCCCAGCGGGCTATTGAAGTTTTGCTCCACAACTTGTGGTCAGTGCAGGAAGGATGACCTGAGTCACCAACCCCATCAGTAGGTTGAGCATCAGTGAGCGCAGGCAGGCAGGGCGGTGAGTTGTGAGACACAGCGTGGTTCTCATTAGTGTCAGTCGCACAGGGAAATATGGAGGTTATTTAGCTCCCACAGAGGGATGCAGGGCCCAGATCTTAACATTGAACTGTCGTGGTTAAGAGGCCCCCTGCTTGCAGGAACGTAGCTTTGATGATGACTTAAAGAAAAAAAAAAGTATAACTTACCTCTAGCAATCATTTTATGTTTTTGCTGGTGCTTGTAGGTTACTTTGTTTGTCTGTTAACAACATTGAATAGAATACATCTTGATGGTTTTTTGTTTGGTTGGTTTTTTTTTTTTTAAAGAGATAGGATATCGCCCAAGGAACAAATTAGTTAAATTTGGGCTAGACCAGAGGTTATGAATAAAAGATTCTATCTATTGAAGTGTTTTAACAGGATAATACTGCTATTTCACCACAGGAGGCAACATTGGGCAGTCTGTAGTATGAGTACTGATTAGGGGTGTAAAGTAACTATCACCTTAGTTAAACAATAGTTACATTAGTGTAACGTTACTTTTGATGATCAACAATAGTGATACAATTTGAAGTTCCTCATATTTTCATATTTCTGCTGAAGTTAGGCACCTGGGCATGTCAGTGTGAGACAAGACTGAGGTTTGTATTCATTATGTCAAAATGTTTTTTGTACAGAAACAGAAAATGTCTTTTGCAGAAGTAATAGACACAAAAACATGTTGTTCTGAAATGAAACATTTGTTTTCCATTTTCCCCCCATGCCATAAAATAAGGTTTCCTTACTGATTTAAAAAGTATATCGGTTCAAAAAAGACCAGTGATTCCCAACTATTACTACTCTGAGAATTGCCTTATTTTATGTTGTAAAGAAATAAAGAAAAAATGACTACTTTCAGCAACTGTAAAGAAGTGCATCAGATTACATTGTATCTTATCACATTGCAACGAATCACATCAAATTGTTCCACATTAAAAACATACTGTTTCTGAATGGTGTTTCCTAGTTGTTACATTAAAAGGGCGCAGTGTACATAATGTCAGAGATTTGTTTCTGCTGTTCCCACATCAGCGCTGATTGAATGATATATGTTTACAAGCTACAGTTCACAGCAAAATATTAATTTCACAATGTTGCTCTCTATACTGAGGATTCATCGGCTCAACAGCTGCTGGTTTCACCAAAGCAAAATATAATGAACACCAGATCAGAGTGGGGTTGGATGCTTGTGATTAATTTTAATAATAACATTGGTGAGCAGCTAATTAAATTGTATGACTGCACTTGGTGGGGGCTGATTAAGAGGGGTACTCAGAGGCCATGGAAATGACAGCAGGTTATTATTTAGGCCTTTCACAGTCTGTCTATTCAAATGTGCAAAATTGAAGCCATGTGGATACACACACAAACAGCACAATATAGGCACATGTATTTTATACATAGGAAAACAAATATACACTAACTGATCGCACACTGATACTCTCATCTTATTCTTCTCTTTCACGTCTCTCTGAATTTCCATGACACATGGGTTAAGCTTCAGAAAAGCACTTGCTTCAGAAGAGCAAGAGGGACTCTGTGATGCCTAATGAGTTTTAACACATGCTGCACCGGAGGCCAGATTTCCAGGCAGTTTCAAACCTATAGCAACCATGCAGTCTATATTTAGCATTTAGAGTTGGGTTTTTTTTTCATTTAAACAGAGTATTTGTTTTTATCCTTTTTTTCAAAGTAACCAGCTGTCACCAGGTTATTGGAGGCGGGAGATCATTCACAGTAAAGAAGAGAATATATTTAGTATCTGACATACGAGAAGATGAAAGATGAAAACAATAAATAGAGGAGCAGGGAGACAGTGAAAGCGAACTTTGGGTTAACAGGATTAGAGATGAAAGGAAAGGGGTCGGATCACAATGCTGCTTAACACACATGATTTATTTTTTAATTGTAGAAGTATTAGCAAAAGAATAGCACATCATAAAACACACTAAAACTTTTAATGATACGTCTGTCAGGGGGAAATAAGGTTTAAATGAGACGTCTCTGTCCCACACTTTCCTACATCACATGGCTTAATAAACCTCTACAACACCTGTACAAATGGAAGTGAAGGAAAACCAGTCAGGCTATTTGGGACGGGATGTCAGGTATGATTGTCAGAGTGAAGATTGAAGGGAAAAGGATGTAATCTTTACTTTCACTGGACTTACTGCAGAAAAGCCTGAAGAGAGAAGAATCGGGGTGCCGAGGCAATTCCAATTTGTCGCAAGGGTGTCGCTCGTTGGTCACAGAGAGTTAATGAGGCGAGGCCCCGAGCTCTATGTCATCCTGCCACCGCCGCCGATCCCAGCCCTGATTACTGTAATGAAATGGTCAGGAGATTATTAACCAAACGCCACTATATATCCACACACACACACACACACACACAGACAATACACAGATTGAATCTCAGACACACACACAAACAAGACAAACACACACAATGTAACAGGGGGAAAAAGTGACAATATCACTGATTTGTTCCAAGTGTTCTTCTCGACTGATAGACTGGAAGTAGTAAATGCACTACTCTAAAAAATGTTTTCATAGAGTGCAGGAAAATGTTGCTGTACACAGGACTTCCCGCTGAAGTTGGGATTTGTTTTGATTCCCGTGGAGCCACAATCTCCGAGCTGGTGCCACAACAGGTTACCGAAATGTGTTGCAATGAATGAAGTATTTTTGGTTTCATGTGACGTCTGTTCAGAAAACATAGCCTTCAGCATAAACACTTGGTAGTGAGTCTAAAAACAAACAAAAACAATATGGACAAACAAAGAAATGTGTATCAGAGTGTAGCTATTTAAAGGAATAGCATGTTCAGTATGCTCAGCAGTTTGTGTGTGACTCGTTTTATAAGTTTCCTTCGTTCTTTGGGCTGATGTGTAGCGTACTTTCAACCCTGTTAACTCAGCTGTACACTGTGTTTATGTTTAGCAGCATTGTTCAACCAGTGTATCAGATACCAATACTGCAGAGGT
>OOFC01030024.1:0-11420 GCA_900323345.1 Pseudochromis fuscus | reverse complement strand
CTTACAATTGTTTTTATAATGTCAGTAAAAAAAAAAAAAAAAAACCATTTATTTTTAATGGACTTCTGGCCTCATCTGATATCAACACCAGCAACGGTGATGTCATGCGGCTGTAAGGTGAACCCGAGAGACACAAACAAATACTACAGTCCATCTCAGTAATGGGTTCAGTGCTACTCTGATCTGGAAAACATCCAGCCACACACACACACACACACACACGAACGCTCACACTACTACACACCTACAGCCACGTGCACACTGGTGTCCTCACACAAACACAGAACAAACAGTGTGTGTTTGTCCAGGATGTCTGTGACGAGGTGCCATGAGACTGAAGCTTTCTGCAGCTGGCTCCTGATAAGTTCTATTAATAGTCTGCCTCTGCTTTCTATACACCCCCCTCCACCCAACCCATCCCACCTCTCCTCCACCTCCCCTCCCCACCTTGCCCTAACCGGCCGCCATGACTACGTGGCTACCCGTTGCTATGGAAACCACTTGCTGCGAAAAAACCAGCCGCGCTGTCTCCAAGCGGGCACCACACTGTGGCAGCTCTGGGAAGACAAATCGATAACCAGGAGAGGACAGGATATCGCTCTCTCTTTTTGCTTTTTCTCTTCCATAAAGAGGTTTGAGGAAGGAAATCATCAACATTTCAAAGCTCCGTTATAAAGCATTTCAAGAAAGGCTTGAAAGTGAGAAGTCAAGGTCCAAAGCCTTGTTGTCAAGTTTCCGAGTGAATGATCCCAAACCAAAACACTCCAGCCTGTTGTTACACATCTTCTGTCTCCTGCATTTTTATTCAAAGTGGTTCCTCAACTGGGCACCCTATGGATTCAGAGTCAAGTGTTCGCCTTCGTCACGGCTAAAAAAAGATTATCATTAGATGGCGGAAATTCAAGATTCAGATCGCTGATGAAATCTAATCAACTGCTCATTGGCTCCAAGCCCATCTGCACATTTGATGGAAATCCATTCATGAGAGACGCTGCTGATAGACGGACACGAGAAAAAGCTAACCCCACACACGTCATTTCAGTAATAAGTGTTGTGTACATGTTTTGTGGTGACATGTAGCATCTGTAACACCACTAATAAGATCACAAATGCACTGATTTTGGGGGAGAAACTGTGCAAAAAAATGTACTGTTGCTTTTATTCTGGCTGTAGAAGACATCATATGTTTTGTTTTTGATTAAATATCCTGTAGAGACCACGAGATTGTATCGTGTGGATCCTAAGAACGAATACTTGGAAAATATTCATGGCTACATTACATCAAAAAACAAAATAATAATCATTCGAATCACGCAGTCAAGCAGAAAAGTTCTTTTAGCTGTCCAGTGTTTGTAAAATAAAAGTCTTAATCCTTTTGCCATATCACTCTGTAACTGCCAGTTGGACGCCCTTCATGCTTAAATGAACATGAAACTCAATAAAACATAAGTGGAAAAGATATGTTTGAATATATCATCAGTTTTTATTCTTTGACAAAAACCGAGGAGCTCGTGTAACTACAACTCCCATGGTGCATTTGAACCATCCAATCACTGATCTCCAAATTTTGTTGGATTTTAATAAACCTTTAAGTTAAACACTCAATTGAACCATCTTTCCACTGCAGAGGCTCATGGGTATTGTAGTATTGTAGTATTTAACTGTCAGTATGTGTGATAAGAGTATTTTATATTGGAGTATTGAGTATTGAGTTTGAATCCACAGCAGACTGGATGCATTAGTGGACACAGCAAACACCGAAAGCCATGAAATCTGTTTTCACTCGTATCTATCTGACAGCTGAATGTGTGTGTTTGCACTCTGTGTTTGTATACTTAGTGAAATTATGCAGATGCACACACACACACACACACAAAGACATATGCCCAGATTTCAGCCAACTTAACAAAAACAACTCCTGAAAACCATTATCTGCTCTAATGCCTCTATCTGTATTCACCTCATTCAGCCAGATCTCTTCTTCCTCTCCTCCTCTTCACTCCGCTAGTTTTATAGCCGCATGTATCACTTGCTTATCTCCGTCCAAGCCCCGCCTGCTGCTACCAACAGCCCATATGCCTGCTGGTGAGAAACTACAGCTGATGTTGATACATTTAGTGAGTAATGGATCATTTCCATTTCACATCATGCTGCAGGTGGCGACAGGGAAAATATGTTTGCAACCATTAAAGCTGATACATTACAGGCCAATGAAAGAGGTTAAATACTGTGTTTTTGGATTGGAGTCCGGCTTCATGGTCCTTTTACTGAGGTATTAGAGCTCTACAAAAACAGCTGATCTGGGAGGCTGTGTTCAGAGAAAAGCATGTAAATGATTTGTGTAAAATTAAGGGTTATTTGGAAATATGTATGGTCCCATTTACACTGGTACCTCCTCACTTCGCCTTGCCCCGGATCAGCCCGCCACGGTTGCATTTACATTGCCGAGGATATATGATAGTCCCTCCTCCGTGTAGCTGGCTGTCATTCGTGACATCGTCTTCTATGCAACACACAGGTGTGGACAGAAGCAATTGGGGAACAACTGCTGTTTTTGACTCTCGGTCTGTGGCTGTTTTTCACAGCAAGAAGACGATTTTTGCTTTGTTTTAAAAAGTTTTGAAAGGCCAGATGCCATTTCTTTTCTTGTTGTTTGAAACACGTCTGCACGGTTTGCAGACCATTTAAAAATGACGTCTTTGCAGAGACAGATTTCATGCAGCGCAGTGATGACGCAACGACGATTCTGACCAATAAGATTTTAGTACCTGCTCCGATCTGACCGGGTACTTTTTTTTGTAACCGCAGGAGAGGAGGTATGAAAAGTTGTAGCAGGGACCAAGTTCCAGGTACTTTTTTGCCAGTGGAAATGCACCAAAACCGAGGCAAGGTGCTACCAGTGAAAATGCGACTTATGTTCATTGGCTAGTGTCCTGTTCCCAAATTGTTTACTTAAATATGGATTTTTTGTGAAGGAGGCTGATATTCGTTGAATCTATCCAAACTGCTAAAGAGGTGAGTGCAGGCCATCCATCCATTCATCCATCCATCCATTCTTCCATCCATCTTCTACACCCGTTTATCCATTACAGGGTCACTGCTGGTGGGCTGGAGTCTTTTCCAACTGGCGAGAAGTGAAATACACCCTGCACAGGTCACCAAACAAACCATCCATGTGCACACTTACAGCCAATTCAGAATCACCTGTTCATCTGACATAATCAGCAGACTTTTTGTGTGTGTTGGTGTGTTTGCAGCAGGTAACTAATGCTGATCACTGTGACAAAACTCAAGGTGAAATCCCTCTCTGTGTGTAACTGAATTTCTATATGAATGACCTACTACACAGGTCTCTGTGAGTCACCCTCCATTACAAGCATTACTGCTTTAGAGCACAAATTTCAAACAAAGTGACATGATTTTTTCTAAACATATGGAGCAATTCCAAGCATTCATACTCCTCTGAAGTTCTCCTCTACAAGTGAAACTGCACTGAACACAAATTGAATTCATTTTACAGCTACTTTGCTTGACTTGAATGTGAATCCTTTAAGAAAACACACAGTCACACTGTGCTCCCTTTCTCGTTAATGAGCTCTCTATTCAGCACCAGGGACAGCTCCCGGTACTCTCTCTCTCTCTTTCACACTCTGACACACACAAACAGTCTAAAGTCATCGTCTGGTCAGACTCAGCCTCAAAGCAGAACGCCACACTTAAACAAAGGATCTGTCTGGTCTTGTGAAGGTTGCCTCCGGGCTCGCAGCACAAAGCTCGGGACTGACTCACTCGATCAGAAGACGCGGGAGATACTTCACTAGATCCTCCATCACTGTGATCTGCTGAGGAGACACACAGGACATTTTCTGGTACTGAGTAGCTGGTTGTGATGGAGGAAGCTAATTAGGGGGCTAATGGACGACCCTTGGAAATGCAGAGTGAGGAAAAAAGAAAAGAAAAATCCCTGAGATAAAGCTGTTATTGACTTTCAAATGGGTAAGTGGTGTGAGTGGTGATTAAATTCAGTGATGAAAGCAGGAAAAGGTTGTCCCCTTTCTTAATTAAATTCAGTAAAGTCTGCCTAATTTACACCTGTACAAATTTGTTTGTCTAAATCCACATAATAATAATAATAATACACCACAGGACTTCTGTTTTGGAGGTTTTGGTTGCGTAACTTCACTACAGCGATTACTCACACAAAATCCTACGACTTCATGCTCTTACAATTTCACTCTGGAAAGTCAAAATGCACAACCTGACAACAACACATTTTCTGAAAACGTGACATTTTACCAATATAATTTCCACATTACATCAATAATATGCACATAAACAAACCCCTCATTAAGTCTACTCTTAGCTTTCTTCCAGGTAGGATGAGAACTGTGCCTTGATTATATAAACCAGCCAATTAATTAGCAAGCCTTCAGGTCATAATTAAATGTTACTGCAGTGTAATTAATGACACTATTTTTTCATGCCGACCAATTTACTGTTTCCAAAGACAAAATAATTCAACATTTGCAACTGCTGGATAATTTAGCCAGAAAACATGATTGTACACTCACTGTGAGGGTGAGTGTGTGTCCTTTTGTTGGTGCTTGTTTCTGTCTGTGTGTGAGGGAATAGATTATGACTAAGTGAGGCTGCAGGCATCCGAGGCTGGAGGTCCAAAGGAAAAAAAAAAAAGAAAACAAGTCTAACCATTTAAGTCTAACCATTAACACAGCACACAACGAACTGCATTCAAGGGGAGACTCTTCAGGGAATGGTAACATCTACACAGCAATGACAGATGGAAGGTTTCAGTGGGTTATTTTTGTTTTTCCTATCTTGTCGACTCAGCTTCAGTTTCTTTCTGCAGTAAAACAGTAACTTGTCATTGTAACTAGCCTTTTGTTTTTTGTCCTTTATTGCATTAATATAATTTTCCATTGTATTGATTATTAGAGTCTGAAAGACATTTTATTTTGAAAAAAGGACCGGATTCTCTGCAATGTAACTTTTGCCTGCGCCTCTTGACATGTCAAAACACTTGTCTCGGTCACGTGATACGACGTACGATGTATAATCAGAAACGTTAGCCAAAAAATAAGCCCGCAAACTAGCGAACATGAGTAAAATACAAATGTCTTTGGAGAACTTCTTTGCAAAGGGGTAAAGGACGACTTAACATTCAATTTTATGCCAGTTGTGTTAATTTATTTCTGCTGTATTTATCTGCCACACCTCGAAAGGCTGGTCCGTGAAAATAATGCCTACATTAAACCGGTCTGTGGTGCAAAAAAGGTTAGGGACCACTGCCTTATTGCACAGCTTCTGTTTAAACAGCCTATAGTCAGTACTGTTATACCAATAACGCATCACATTTGTACCTTGGACTAAAAACATCTGCAGATGGTGGAGACCAAAAGTGAGCTAAAAGGAGAATGGGTATGTGACTGATTCGATTCTGTCTCAGATTGTAGACATTATCATTGTGTGTGTGTGTGTGTGTGTGTGTGTGTGTGTGTGTGTGTGTGTGTGTGTGTGTAGATTTTCCCAAAAAGATGGAAACTAAAGTGACTTTTTAAAACATATGCCTGTTATAAGAGATCAAGATTTTGAGGGATTTTGTTTTTTTCAAAGACAGAATCCCATCCTAGATTTACCCTTTTTCCTTGTTTAATACCATAGAGTATATAGAATGGATGTAGCTCATGTGACATCACCTGTTGGTTTGTGGGCTCATATGGTTTTGTTTGGAGCCAGAAGTGACCATATTTGAATATGACGGGAGGAGTGAGGAGGCGGGTCTGACCTGTGAACCCAAGGTCACTGTTCAATGTGCATGAGACTCGAGTTCAAGTCTGGTCTTAGTGGATACCAAATCTGCCAATTAAACTTACCACACCCCTAAATCTTCCTCTTTTTGAAGCCTAATATCTACTTCATGAGGAACTGATTTCCAGATGGACCAGATCACTGAGAAGAAGAGACGACTTTAACTAATCACATCATAATCCTAAAATGTACTGAATTTAATTGTATGTCATGATTGAAAATGACTATTTCTGAATTGAAGTCAACTGAAGTTTATTTGAATCAGCCTCTAGTGGCCCTCAGAGGTATTGCAGTACCAGACTTTGCTTCACTTTTGAGACCTGGTTACTGCGTCCAGTCAAAGGGTAATATGGTCTCTTTAAAAAAAAACAAGACGAAGATCCGTTCAGTAGATTTTTTTTCAAAATATTTCTAACCAAACAAAGCTAGAAACACTACTCAGAACGAATGCTAATTTCTTCGAATGCACGGGTTGTGTAGAAATCAACTGTTTGCTAACAAAAGCTGATAACACAACAACATAAAACCCAAAGCCAATGTTGTCTGCGACTCACACGGCCAGGACTTAAAATTCGAGCAGATTGGCTCTCTGGTGCCACTGCTACAAGCTCTGCTATTGGCAGCTGTCTTCCTTGTGTTGGTTAGTCGAGAAGATTGGTTGGAGAAAAATACTAAGCTTCTTACACAGTACCTCTCAATTACATGTCCTGGGTAGCTTATACGAATGGATTTCTCTTTTAGGATTGAAACATCCGTCAACAAACATCCTGAAAACACCTTCATTTGATTGTAACACTCGAGTCATGAGAAAAAAAACTTGTCAGTCTTGTAAGTCTGGTTCAATACTATCTGTCTGCTCAGACAAGCAACAGCTCAAATCGCACACCGGTTGCTGTGCTTAGCCAAAGGTCAGCTCAACATTAACCAGTCAGGAACAGACATACCACAGGCTTACGTGTGGAAATACAAGGAGGCGGGGAATGGTGGTGCGTGGCCTTTCCCGGCTTGACAAACAGCTTCGATGACCTTTTTGGAGAGTTCAGTTCAAAAATGCGACGCAATTGGCCTTCCCAGGAGCTGGCATTCATGTTAATGTGCAGGTGACAGGCTCGGGCCGAAATAATTGCATGCGATGAAAAATGTTGCCTTATTAGCGTCTCCAGCGGTTAATTGTGGCACCAGAATGTGTTTCATTATCTACACAGGCCTGGCTCATGCATGCTTGGTTAATGAAGACTGTACTGGAAAACGTTGTGATGGCAGAAGGAGAGAGGGATACTAATAATGAAACAGCCACTTATAATGACCCAGGCGATTAGTTTTCTCCCCATATCAACAATCAGAGCCTTTTGTGAGAGTGGCAGTGTGCAGCTGCCACATTTGCAATCTTCATTACATGTATGTTCCTTTGGGAAAACACAATTTCACTCCCTCGCCCAATATTTTTTGCTTTTTATGGTAAAATCTGTCAAATGTTTGTTTTTTCTCCCTCACTTTTCATTACTGGAGACAGTAAAATAAAACATAGCAGTAATATTACAGCGTTTATTGGTTCTGTTAATCTAGTATTTCAAATTAAAACCGGCTGTTGATGATTATTGGTCGTCATGTAACACGAGTGGCTGTCCAGCTTTGTAAACATTAAGGTGAAAGCATCCAATTTCCAAAATGTCAACAGGTGGAAATGATGGCAGTGTTACCACCTGTAAATATCCTGAAGAGGGCATGAGACATTTAATCTATTAAATATTTAATAATAAAGTGATGCAAATATTTTAGAGTTTGTATTTTCTAACAACCTGCTTTTAGCAATTAACAGTATAAAACCTCTGACTGGATTTGAGAGATGGATGTAGTCACTATGGCACCACATGTTGGTTTGTCATATTTTGAGAAGTGAAGCCAGAAGTGACCATATTTGGATATGAAGGGAGGAGTGAGGAGGCGGGTCTGACCCTGCACGCTGTCCAATGTGTCTCGAGTTCACCGGTGAATCAGCCTTCAACCCACCTGTTATTGATTGGAGACCAGATCAATCAAACTAACCACACCCCCAAATCTTCCTTTTCTCTCAGCCTAATATCTCCTTAAAAATGAAATGATTTTCTGATGGACCAGATCACTGAGAAGAAGAATGAACATCGAATGACACCAGGATTACTTATGGAAAAAAGAGTATTTCATAATTAAAAACAACAATTTTTGAATTGAAGTCAGTTGGAGGGAGAGTCTCTGGAGGCTGCATGTTGTGGCCCTGAGGAGTATTACACTTTTCTGCACTTCAACCAGGTTGTTTGTTTCTATATACAGTCTATGGTCAGGGCAAAAGAGGCAAAAAAAACTTTACAATATTTGTGTTCTTTATTTCACTTTGTAGATCTGGTTGTAACATCCATAGTTTATATGCAGTATAAGTATAAAACCCAAATATATTCTGTAATGTAATCACAGAAAAAAACACTAAATATTCAGAGAAAGAGAAACTTTTTGCCTGAAAAAAAATGAAAACGAAGCATTATTTCTGATTTTTCTGTGACCACTTTAACAAATATTGGACATATAATTATTTATTTACTTATTTTAACCAACAACCGCACATAAGAATCTTAAAAGTTTCTCTTAAGTTGACTCTCTCTTCCTTGTAATTAAAAAAGCTTTAATCACCTGTTATTACAGGTCTACAACTTTGTCCTCTCCAATTAAGAAAGTGCAGATCGTGTGAGTAAAGTAATTTTTCTCAGACTTTACAAAGTTTTCCTGGGTTAAGTAGGGCTTCAAGCACCAACTCAAAATGTGCCTGAAACTAAGTGGATGGAAAGTAGAAGAGGATGCGATGATTGGGATTCAAGAGGAGGTTAGGTTTAATTTAGACATAGAGAGTTTTATCAACATGTTCACATTGTGTATTCCAGTTCTGGAAAATTAGTGTAATTAGACCATCTGTCTAATTTACTGTGTTAACTACTCAAAATTACACATTCAATTTATTTTAATCAGACAAAGTGGCAGCCAGTTGCTGTCATTACTGAACCCTTTTCTCTACCAGGTGTCAGGCTTGTTTTTGGCAAATATCCCTGTAACAGGTCTAAATGAAAGTACAGAGAAAACAAGTTGGGAGGATTACAGTGCAATAAAAATAGATGAAAAAGAGCAGCCGGAGTCGACATGTTTACATAACTAGTCTTTGTTTAAGAATCGTTCTTGTACGAGGAACGACTAATATAAGTTTTATGAGATTTTTTTTTCAAAGGTGTCTCACACAGTGCAGCTGAATATATTAGGGCTCATTTTCCACCCTTTACGGTTGGCCAGTCACCGATTTGCTTCTTATTTGTCGTGGAAAAAAACAGCAAAAGTGAAACCAATGTAAAAATGCAAAAAAGTGTAATACTAACAACGGCCACTAGATGCTCTAGCTCTAACTGACTTAAACTCAAAAATCATTCTGATGTCATTAGTTAAAGTCAACCTGGTGGTCCATCTGAAAATCATTTCATCATTAAATAGATATTTGGCTTCAGAAAGATGAAGACTTCAGTATGTGGTTAGTTTGATTGACAGATCTGCTCGCC
Source organism: Pseudochromis fuscus (assembly GCA_900323345.1). Classification (NCBI taxonomy): domain Eukaryota; kingdom Metazoa; phylum Chordata; class Actinopteri; family Pseudochromidae; genus Pseudochromis; species Pseudochromis fuscus. The sequence continues at coordinate 2,022 of OOFC01030024.1, read as the reverse complement.
ACTGAAACCAGAACTCGACTCTCATCCACATTGGGCAGTGACCTCAGGTTCAGAGGTCAGACCCGCCTCCTCACTCCTCCCTTCACATCCAAATATGGTCACTTCTGGCTCCAAAAAAACCCAACATGGTGACGATCAACTACCAAACTCCTGGCCTCAAAATGTGAGTCCCCAAATCAATGGGTGATGTCACCTTAGCTTTGTCCATCTCTGGTTTTACACTTGACATTCCCACTTCAATAACTGTATTTTCTTAGGCTGTGCAATGGTTTACAGGTGGTTTGGAGGCTAATACACCGGTGAACTCCAGTCTCATTCACATTGGACAGTGTCTGCAGGTTGAAGAGTCAGACCCGCCTCCTCACTCATCCTTTTATATCCAAATATGGTCACTATTGGCTCCAAAAAGGTGGAAACTTCATAACGTGAGTCCCCAAACCAACTGGTGACGACACGTTAGCTTCGTCTATTTTACCTACAGTCTACGAGTCCATCACAGAAAACATGCAGCTTAAATAAAGTTTGGTGAAAGTCTGAATATTGGCTCTTTCTGTCAATCACCTGACCCCCCACAGACAAATAAAGAACACTCCAGTCACATCAGACCTTCTGCATTTGGATTTCTGTTGTAGTCAAAGGGAAACTTCACCCACTGCCAAATCAGACTTAGCCAGAAGCCTTCCTCGTACATCCCTTTAAATCAGCTTTTTAGTCAGCAGTGTTTCTTTCACGTCTTCCCACCTAGTGAAAAATTAACCCAGAGCTTTTCTTGCACAGTCCCAATGCCAGGTAAACAAACATATGCAAATTGTAGCATAGTCGGTTCGTAATCACACAACAAGAATCTAAATTACAGCCATTTATCACAGGAAGCATTGGAGGTGTCTGAAGTAATAAAATGCCTCCGTTTGCAAAGGGAGTAAACACCCGAGCTCTTCACTTTGGCCGGGGATATTTATCAAAGAATTAAGCTTCCTCCTCCATCCCAGTGGTTGGCTAAGGAGAGAGAAAATGGTCTGCAATTCCTCCACGTATCACTGAGGAGAGCGCTTCTCCTCTCAAAGGAGGCGGCGGACGGGCGCTGAGCCTTAAAAGCCGGTTTTAACAGCCCTTTTCCACAGAGGATGTGACTCATGAGTAATAGCAGCCACTATAAATAATGTGGGTTATACTGAATTCTGATCAAAAGGCACGTTGCATGTAAAAGCATGCACAGGGTGGAGGGAGGCACGGGGATGATTCAAGAGAGGAGAAAGCACAGATTGAAAAATATTCATGTGAGGAAGGAAAGAGGGAAAGAAGCCGTGGAGAGGGGGAACGTGCAAAGGTGTAAATGTAGAGGAGGGGGCAGGGGAGGAGGCAGCCAATCAGATAAATGCAACTCTGACATCATGGAGTCTAATGAAGGCGAACACAGTGACTCTGAAAGTCTCCTGTAGGTTCATCCTGGCTTCTCTTGAGCATGCTGAGATGATATTCAGAGGGAGCTTTCTCTTCATTGCTAAATGGCCAAATCTGATAATAATCATAATGATGGTGATGATAAAGACAGAGAGTCATCTAACAGCCAGTGGCAGTTTGAATAAGCACAGGGTATGGTGTGTAATTAGAAGCTGTGAGTAATTGCAAACATCAGGCCTGAGATGGAGAAAGGAGGAGAGAAGGCAACAAACCACAGAAAGCTTTACGATCTGTGACCTTAAGGGGCGTGTAAGCTGACCTTTGAACTTTCTGATGAACAGCAAGTGAGGGGAAATCAATAAAGCATTTTGACTGGACATAATGAAATTAATACTAACTTGTTTATAGCTACACATGTTTTGTGTTTTAGTGTAATGAATAGGCACATTTTTTTAACTTTATGTTGCAAAAATAAGATGCAACCTGCAGGGTAAAACATCTACAACGTGCTGCACGTGTCTTACCAAGCCCCACTCCGACGATGAGCCTCCCCGCCAGCAGCACCTCTTTCCCGGGCGCGGTGCTCAGCACGATCCCCCCGACGGTGAAGAAGAAGCTGGC
>OOFC01030020.1:0-15758 GCA_900323345.1 Pseudochromis fuscus | reverse complement strand
TATATATTTCAGTTTGAATGTGACAAAGGAAGCTTGTAAAGTGAATGTACATAGGCATATTGGGTTTTCTTTTATGCTTTGTAGTCTGGGACAAATGCTAACATGAAGTTAAATTTCTTTGACTGGCAACTAATATATCATATCATTGAAACCATTAAACCCCTTTTTTTCCCCACATACATTAAACAACACCTTTAACCTCTGTGAATTTTTGTGTCAAAATAGTTTTCTCTACATAAATCATTTTGCCATTCATCTTCACCTTCAAACCTCATAAAGGACTATAAAACCCAAGCTAAGGAAGTTGGACAGAAACCTGCTAATTTTTATTGCCAGCCATCTATTTACAGTCCTCTTGGTTTTCCTGAAGCATCCTGTGTGAAATGTGGACATTGCCTCTTCCTGAACTTGTCATTCATGAATCCCTGTCCTCTCCCGCCACTGCGAGGGAAGGCACGGGGTCTTGCCAACATGTTTCCTCTGTGGTTGTGATGGACAGAAGATTTTTATGCCCCACAACATTCCTTTACTTTTACAGACACATCCAGCATTTAGCAACCTTGTGCTTGCCTCTTTTACTCGGTCCCTGTGCCCTCTGGAGTGTGGTGTTGCTACTGTGATTATGCCTTAGATTGATCTCTGTTCTGTAGGGGAATGGTACAGATCAATGATCAGACCTCTATATTTAATTGACAGGAGACTTGCACCATTGTGATGAAGTGCTTTGATAAGTTTCTTGGTTGTTTGTCTGTAGGATTATCCCAAAACATTTATCTAGTTATTGTGTCCACAAACACTTTCTGAATTGGTTTTCTCTAAATATCTCTCATGAAATGCCAATGTAAGAAGTTGTCAAAGAGCATTTTTTTTTTATTACTCCTGCATCATTCTTCTGAGGATTTGTATTTTAAATGTGTGGTTGAACTACTAATGACAAAAAAACCAACAACAATAAAAACACATGTTTGGAGCATTATGAATTTATTATGTACTTTGTCCTAAATGGAAATAACACAAAAAGGTTTGGAAATTCTTAAAACATCCATCGCTTGTTCTCTTGTTCATTGGACTTAAGAGATAAGCTTATGTCTTATAATCACCAACCACAAAGAAAGTTAACTTTATGGGTTAAGTGTATAATATTCAACTTCAGGAAGAGCAATAGTCAAACACTTATGAAGCCAGTGTTGGTGGCTGGTGAATAATTCAGCTTTCTCCCATGTGTAGCTTTCCTGTTGTAGCTTCAAATAAAAAAAGTATTTTAAATTTACATTCGCCAAGATGAGAATGTGGGAAGTGCTGCAGAATTATGTTAAAAATAGTTTTACCATGTGCATGTGCAATAAAATCATTAACTACCTATGAACTAGCACTCGAGATCTGTAACAGATCTCCTATATAATAAAGTCAAATATCACCCTAAGATCTACATATAAATTAACGACATACAATCTCTGGAGCAAAACAATGTTATGGAAAGAGCAATACTTCTTTTCATTAGCATTTTCACTTAAGGCATTTAACACATACTTTTCATACATACACACATACTTTTATAACAATCACTTTGAGACAGTTTTTTTTTCAGCATATTGTACCATAGTCTCTTTTGTACAATGACATTGGCAGCTATTACTGAAAACATGGTTAAATGGGTGCTTAAACTATACTGTAATGTTTCCGAAAATTAAATAATTAAATGTCACATTTTACTCTAGTATCTCTTATCTGTTTAGCTAGCTGTAAATAAATTGAAATACTATGCCTATAATTATCTATACATACCATAGCCATCAGTATTTTGAATATCATTATTTTCTCGTGTCACTGTCCATACAACCTTTTTTTTTTTTTTTTTTTTTTCAAAATTATTAAACATATAAGCATACACAAAAGTGCATAAAAATATTTCCATGAAGTGCTTTGGCTCCCTTGAGAATCTTTATTTTTGGTTTTGTTGTTTGTTACAGTTTGTCAGGCAGAATTTCCTTTCCGCTATGTTTAATCGGAGAGGCATAGTTTAAAGGGAAGCTGAGAAGTCTGCTGGTCTGGTCATCATTGCAGTGGACTTCAGTGAGTAGCCTGAGCCTTTCCAGTAGTACCATTTGATTCCATTGAAACGATTGGTGTTTTGGCCTTGTTGGTAATACATCCCATTCAAATTGGATGGGCCACAGGCATCAAACCACCAGCCTAAAACAATAAAAAATGATCAATTTAAAAATAAAGTTCCCCAAGACAACAATGCATTCAGCTATGGGTAAAAAAGGGATGGCAAACTGTTTTAAGAGAGATTAGTTTTAGTTTGATCACACCATTTAAAGCCTATTTTTTAGCAAACCATCTTTATAATGACATTTTACACATCATATGAATAGATTTTTTTTTTATTTATACACAATACAAACCTTTTTTTTTTAAATTTAGAAACATGCCAATAAGAGTTAAGCAATCTGAGAGCACTAGAACCATCTAATATAGTTTCCACTGAGCTACAAGTTTATTAGGTGCATCTCAACAGTTGAATGCAATTTAATATGACCTTGCAAATAGCCCATTATACAGGCTATTGAGTCTGTTCAATAGACTTGAAGCTATACAATAGACTTTAGAATTTAGATTGTGTTTAGAGTTAGAAAAGAATAAGGGATCTGAATTGAACCAGACACATAATCTTTTTATTCAGTGTATTTTTCTTCGTCATGACCCACAATGCAAATTGACCACCAACTTTTCAAACAGAGGTTCAGATGTGTTTTGAAAGTAGTAATGGTAGTAGCCCTGAGATGCTAGCCCTAAGTGCAGATATGGGGCATGCTGCAGTAGCTACTTCTTTCTTACTCCTCGACTGCAGATATTTTGTCATTTTCAGACTCTTCTTTAGCCCCAAACTCAAATGACACCTCTTGAGATGAAATATCACACTTCTTAGACCTCTGTCTGGACCCACAAATGGCTTTTTTACAACTTTTTTCACATATGCATAATTGACTCCATGACACTTCTGAAGAGACGTTGATGACTAAAGCTGGTAGAGTTACCCTTTAAAGTTTTAGTTAGTGATTATGTTGTTTTGTTAAAGACTTTATATCAAGTGATGCTACTTGTGATACTTCACTTATGATTCACATACAGATTTATTACATTAATATTTAAAACATTTCTTTTTAAGAGACATTTTAATATCTGAACCTTTTTATTATTATTATGCCCTTGATTTTAATGTGCTTGTTGATTTTTATGTTTATGTTTATGTTTATGTTCTTGTTTTCTTTTACACCAATTGTGGCACTTTGAGATCTCCTTGAGATGTAAAGCGCATTACAAATATAATTCATTATTATTATTATTCCAATTTTGGTTTATTTGAAACTGGCAGTTTTCTGTTTTTACTCACGATTGTGTGTAATGTGCTTGTGGTGTCCTCTATTAGAGACCCCTCATGGGAAAAAGAGAAAAAGGTTAGGGTTTTCATGCTTTCATGTTTTCATGCTCACTTGGCAGACCCCAAGATAGAGGGAGACAAACTTCTGGCAGCAGAGTCACTTTCAGGGGAATGGAGGAGGACCTTTAAGTTACAAGAAGAGAGAGGGAAAAGCTCTGTTCCCAGGCTATTAATGTCAGCTATTGTAGGGGCTGAATTCCCCAATGAGTTGATAAGTGATTAAGTCTGAGCTAATTGTATTCTTTGACATGGCTGCAAAAGCACGACAGCCCTTAAAATACCCTTGAAGATTTTTTGGGGCCAGGTGTCAAGATTTGTGTGGGTGGGAATTTATTTCACAACAAGTGTTGTTAATTGACATGAGTTTTCCTGGTGAGCAGAATTCTTCAGAAGCACAAGTTATGTACAAAAAAATTGTTTCTTACCCCCTGTTGTCAGCTGTGAACATTTGCAAACACATTTGTCGTTGTCTGCATCCTTTGTACTAAAATCACTTCCTGGCTGCCCAATGCTGCTTATTTTGCCCGCTGTTCCAGTGTAGCCTTTAAGGTGTATCCTGCAGAATGGGAAAGGAAAACTGAAGGAAGAGGAGGAGGAAGTCCATGATTGCTGTTCCTCAAAAGGCAGTGCTAAACTCCCTTATAGAGCCCTACTGGGTCTAAAATTGGTTTTGTCACAAGGATAATAGTGTGAGCTATTTATTTATGGTTACTTCATTTTTGTTTATTTTCTGTTGATGTTTGTGAATTCACCAAGCACCTTGATGATTACATATTTTTTCATGGTATTTATTATTTCTTTTAATGCCAAAGGATTTGCATTTTGTGCATTTACTTTTTGTTTAGCTTCACTACGGTGGCCCAGAAGGGTTGCAACAAATACAAAAGTCACAACACAAATACTGAAAGATCACAATGACATGACAAAAAAGATGTGGCTTTTGCATTAGTGTTGCAAGTTTTGTATTAGTTGCAACCCTTCTGGACCACCATACTTCACTGAGCTGACCATCTTAACACCAAACTGGTCATAGTTCAGACTGAAGACCTAAAAAGAACTTTGTTGAATTGGTGCTCTTCAAGATCTGTTTGTCAACTTCAAAGGTTGTGTTGGTTTCACTCCTAAAATCATCTTAAGTTCAGAAATGAAAATACGTCTGAAGCTTGTGTTATTGCCAGGAATTGCATACAGGGTGTTAGAAAACCAAGACATTTTATGTGATTCCTATTTTTCAAACACTGACCACCTTTATTACATTTTCTTTGTGCTGATGCCAGTACATAAGTATCAGGAAGTTTGCAGTCTCAAACACCAAGAGACGGCATCCAGAGGATTTTTTTTGTGTGTCTTTGCAATTAATAGTGGTTGTAGTAGTTGTGTAGTAGTTATTCAGCATTGAGGAAAAGCAAGTCTTTTCAAAGTAGTTCTTTGGGGATAAATGATATGGCCCAGGCACTATGTGTGTCTGTCAGAATAAATTATCAGAGGCTGTAGTATTGACCTTTTGAACATTAGTGTGAAGTGAACAAAGTGAATTCAGTCGAAAATCACTTCAAACAATGTAAGAGTGGTGATTATTGTGGTGTCCTCTTTGCTGTCAGTGAACTGAGATGTAGAGTAGTGAATTTTTTAACCACATTATTCCATCTATTTGAAGAAATGTGATTCTGGCGACAGTGTAGAAATATGTATCCAGGGTAGTAGAACATATGTCATAAAACTTTACACCCACCCGTTATGCTTATCTTTTTTACAATGATGAAAGACATTTCCACTGCACTACACTATGTGAGTTCTTCCAAAGATATTGTTTCCCTGCACCGTGTTTTGAGGGGAGCTCCTTCTGAATATTAACACAGTTGTTAATTTCTTCCTAGTAATTACAGAGTTTTGAGTTTTGAGGCTGTGCTTTAATTATTTTTCCTTGGCTGAAAATTGTCAAGACCTATTCAAAACAGCACACTTCAAAGCACTGTTACCAGAGAGAAACATAATTTGCTGATGGGCTCATTAATAACTTAAGCTACATGAGATGTGATTATCATTATTATTATTTTTTTACTTCAAAGCTAAAATTAAACAATATATTCAGTACTTGCCACTTAGTATGTGACAAATTTGTTGCTAAGATAAACTTTCTGTGAGGAAGTCATTGCAACGTACATGTAATTTTGTGCTTCGTTGTCCAGAGAGAACTGATCATACTGTGAGAATCCAGAGTTTCCTTCCCAGTCCCTCAATTCAATCCTTAGTTTGTAGGACTGTTGACTTGTCAGTTTGGAGACAAATTCATTTCCTAACCAGAATTCACCTGAAGGTTCTCCAAATCCCTAAAAAGACAACAAAAGAAACATAAACTTTGTAGTAGATTTGCAGACATTGCTTTTTCCATTTAAAAACAGAGATGGCGGACAGAGGTTCATCATGTACTCCACATTTCTCTACCATTACCAATATATTACAAAGTTAATTTTTTCATCAGTATAGACAAAATACTGTCAGCAATCAAACAAGGACATGAATGTTATGATTAGGATAATTTATGTCCTACTTGATGTTGGCTGTGCTTGTCACTTTTTTTTAGGAATTATCTTGATGATGATGTGAATTAAAAACACAGTTTTAGATACACTGATAGAAATACTAAATATTATGTAAGTGAATCTGGTACTTGACTATAATTATTGTGGTTTCAAGGTGTTAGGGAACCCTGCTGGCTGTTTTTTCAACAGTAGATAGTTATTTCTAAATATTGGTTGCAGTTTATTTCTTCTTCTTTGGATTCAATTTAGGAACTGCTTGGGAGTTGCAGAACAGAATCGCCAAGCCCTCAGTCATTGGCCCAAACTTGATTTGGCTACTGTTACGTTCATGTGTGAAAACCGTAGCCAAGGTTTTATTTTTTAAAGGGAGGAATTTCTTCTTGATAGCTTTTTACCTTTTTGTACTCCTGCCACGTACGATGAAAGTCAACACGGCCGTCAAAGCGTTTTTGTAGTACTGTCCAGCCACCTCCCTCTGTCTCCATGTCACAGAAAGCCTTTAAACACAAGTAAGAAAAGAGCTGCCATGATTAAGTGTCCAAAAATAATGCCCTGTAAAGAATTTATGCTCATTTATAATTTGACAGTGCTGTCTTATATAAGTTTAATTAAAATAAATGGGCATGTTATGGAGATGAAGTTTAGAAATAAAGTTCAAGTCACTGAACAGTATCTAAGGAGATCACAGTTATAGCTCAGGCATGCAATTCATTAATAGAAGTCTGAGAACATTTTAATTGAGCTTCTTCAGCCTCAAACACAAAACCTTTTATTGAACTCTTCATTTAGTAGCATGAAGTATTTCATTTTCAGGTTGTGTAAGTGAGGGTAGGTCACTGCACATGTGTCAGCGTGTAGGCGAGTACACTCACATACTGTCATGGTTCTATTTTGTTCTACACTCTCACACAAATTGGTTCTAAATTGTCAGGGTTACTTTACCTTAACCTCCATTGTAGTGTTTGGTAATGTGAGTGTGTAGACACCACTGTGGGTGTTTCCTGACTTGTAGACAGCAGCACAGTCCATGTATGTGGTGGGAGCGTCCTGCATCATAACCGTTTTGGTTTCTACAGAAGAATTCATGGTTGTTAATTTGACAGCATGTAATTTACAGCATTTAGGTGTCCTCCATTAGAAAGCCTACATCCTCTGATAATATCCTATAATATAAAAGTGATGCCATAATTTGTTACTAATAATGTGAATTTATTCAGTAAGGTCAGTGTCTGAGCATTTGAATATGCCAGTGTCACTATACATTATGCTTTCAAAAAACTGAAGCACTATGGCTGAACTCTGATGTAAATATAAGACTATGACCAGCAACTAGTTAGCTTAGTCTACTTTAAGGGCTGAAAATGCAAAAAAATCACTTGAATCTGGCTGTCTAAAGATATAACAATCCACCATCCAGGGTCTGCATAGAGCTAGGGCTGCTGTTTTCCACTGTCTTTTGGAAATTAAACAAAGCTAACCGGTTGCTGGCTGTAACTTCCTATTTAATAGACAAACATGAAAGGGATTTTGGTCTCCTCATCTCACCATTAGCCACAATGTCTAACTATTCCTTAAAATTGTGTGTGGGAAGTATTCAGTGGTTTTAGATGTCTTGGCCCACAAGGCAGGACTGTTTTTGTGCCAGCAGCTCTTGAGCGTGTGTGAAAATGGTGCCTTTAAGACTCTGTACTTAGCCTGGCCACCAAAACTACAGGTGACCTGAAGTTCTGACTCACCTTGAGCAGAACCAGCAGAGATGGTATAAATGAGGTTGTTCACAGTGTCCAGTAGCTCCTGCTGCTGATGCTGTAGGGCAGTGTTGTTGGAGGAGATTTTGAGAAGCTGCTGCTCCAGTTCACCTATGATGACTGTCTGCTTCAGTATTAGAGTCTGAAGTTGCTCCTTTTCTTCTTGAAGCATTTTTAGCTCCACCTGCCTCTGCTCCTCCATCTCCTCGACTTTCTTCTCTAGGAAACTGAGGAGAAGCAGGCAAAAGCGGTGACCTTTGTCTTTGCCTGGTACTGTCAATGACCTAGAAAGACCTTTTTTGTATTTGCTTTCTGATTATATATCCTCACCTGCTTTTGTCATTCAGTTTGCTTATTTCATTAGATTGAATGATTAGTTGTTTTTCCAACTTGTTAGTTGACAGGGAATTTTCAAGAAGTTGACGCTCAAGTCTGGTTGTATGAGTAATTACCTAAAAGCAAAAGAACAAGGTGAGGCAGTTTATTCAAACCATGTGGTGGGTTGTTCATTTACCCTTTAGAGATCAAGTAGAATGGTTGATAATATCTTAATTATCAAATGATTCAATGTCATTGTTTCCTCACACAGCACATTTTTAACTCACAACTGGAAATAGGATGCATCCTAATGAAAACATTGATCTACTATGAATTCAGTATTGAAAACTACAATTTAGAGGGTTTATTTTTATTATATTATACAAATTATGAAATTATTAAATATATATAGAAATATTAGATATATTAGATATTATTATATTTCAGTATTTCAAACACATTAGTCCTGATCATTAACTTGAAATGTGCAAACAAGCCCAGTTTGCACATTTAAAGTGAACAAACAACCATTTGCAAAATGGAAAAACATGAAAGACCGATCAAATTTCAATACAGCAGACTTACCTGAACAAGGGGAAACTTTAAAATTCCATGTATTTTCACAGGCTGACGTATTGAACTAAACTCTGGGGTTGGGGACCTTGCCACTAATTTCCCAGTTTGGAGGAACTGAACTCAGCAAAAAGCAGGTTGTTTACATGAATCCTAGCTATGTGTCTGTAATGGAGCTGTTGATGTCTTTGAACAGACGGATGTCTGATTGTGACAAACTGATAGACCCTTTCTCTGGGAATACAACTGTGCTAATAACAGGAAATGCTGTACAGTTGGCTCACATAAGGTCATTGACGTGTAGCCACAATAATAACCTGACGCCATCATGCCTGTTTTTCCCTCTGCTTTTTTTTTTTAACAGTCTGAAGCTATAATATTTATTAGAGTGTATCTCAGAACCCCTAGGCATGGAGCTGTGAATGCACAGAACAGAAAGGTTGAACAATTGCATCTGCTGTGTTTTTCTGTATGTTATTTGTATGTGTTGGGGCAAAAAACAGAATGTACAGCCTCACCTGTGCCTCCATGTTAGTGAGTTTCCTTGTTTGCTCAGCAGTTTGACTTAGCAGATTTGTTCCAATTTCAATCATCGTAACTGTGTGGTTGTGTACAGCAGTCTGTTGGATTTGGACCATGTCCTGCTTCATGCTGTCCTGTATGTAGTTCTCAAGCTGCAACACAAAATAGTTACAATTGACTTAAGGCAGTTTTCCAGAGTTATTGATTACTGTTTTTAGACTGTGATTTTGTTGTGCATGCACAACCCTTGTTACATTTATATGGAGGTTTACAAATCGACAGCTTTGTTCAAATCTTGGCTCAGGCCTTTCTGTGTAGGGTCTGCATGTTCTTACTGTGCATGCGTGGGTTTTCTCTGGGCACTCCACCTTCCTCCCACAGTCCAAAGACATACTTGTTAGGTGAACTGATTAGTCTAAATTGACCATAGGTGATGACCTGTTGTAATTTCTCCGTTCTTTCTTTCTTCTTATTACGCCACTTTGAGGCTTAATTTTACCCCTAAACATGCTCAAAAACTCACCAAATTTGGCACGCACATCAGGCCTGGTGAAAAATTTGATAAAATGGAAAAACCAAACCCCTCAGTCCAAAAATGGGCTCTGTAGCGCCACCTAGGCTCAGAAAGGCACCCGCTGCGGCCCAAGATGGCATAAACATGTAAATACAAGACTTAAACCTCACAATCTCGTGACTCTTTTAAAACTTTAATGAGGTTTGTTGGTAAAACTATATTGGCTCAGTGGAAGCTCAAACAGGTGTGGGTTTCACTGCTCTCTCCATTTGATTGAATGAGAGAGAAAGCTGCAGAGACCAGCAACCTCCTCCTTGGATTTCTCCCTTGTCTCCTCTGCTCTGCTGTCCTCTGCTGGGCATGTGTGCAATACACACACACTATTAAACCTGACAGGCAGCACAAAAACTCTAACACTACAACTGTTATAAGATTCGATTTGCAGGGGATGGGGATGGCCGGGGGGCGAGGGCCCGTCCAACGCTACTTGCAGCTTTAATTTTTTTTTTTTATTTCATTTAACATTTGGGAAGAACCACAGGGGCAAAAATGACCAGAATTGGACTGTGACAAGGTCTTTTAAGTTTAATACTTAATTTTTTATTAACATGTGACTGTTATATAGAATTATATTTTTACCATAGTGATGCCATAATAAATGGGTAAACCCTTACGATGATGTAAAAAATTTAGAGTTGTGATGTAACCTTGCTCATATCTAGCTATTTAATCCTCTATACTAGATCTGTTCTGATCTACCTTACAGTACTGCCAGATTTTGACCGAGACTAATCATTAAGTTATTTCCTGCATGGTGTTCCTGAGTGGCAATCAGGTCACACAACTCGTAAACAGGATGGAAGTGTTGAGTGAGGAGTTACATCCTTCATGACGGTGTGACTTGTGTGTAACTGTCCAACTTCAGTCGAATATCTTTGTGATCTGCTGCAAGTTTGCACCCGCTTTTATTTACTCATCAGTCAGTAATGCAACCCCAAACAGACAATTTTGTTATTAAATTTACTTAAATACAAATACAACCAACAGCTACAATTAGTGCTGATTTTGATTGGCTTCCTTTCTTGTTGTCCAGTTTATTACACACAGATGTGTGGAAGGATGTCATTTGAATTGTTGGCAGCATGTCCCATTGATAGTCATTGATGCAATCAGTTGTTTACTCTGCATGCCTCAAAGGCATCAGTAAGGAATGACTGTATTTCTCATTCACATGAGAGCATGACAATTTTTTTTTCTCTCAGCTGTCAGCAGTTGGTGCATCATAATTTGTACACAACCATACTCAGATGATTTTAAATGAGTAAATCACACCAAGTGGAATTTTTTTGTTTTGGGACTACTTAGTTGTAATGCGCAGAGAAATATTCCTGTCAATCATAGGAAGGTTTCTTACTGTGGAGATTCCAAATATCTTTATGCATCAGCAGCATGGAGATGTTTGAGCTGTGCAAGTCAGATTCTTCTTAATTAAATGGCAGATGCTGGTTTTCTTAAGTTATATACACTGAGATTTTCTGTCCATTCACAGATTAATCTGTTTACTGCAGTACAAAAAAAGAAAAGATTTATCACCTCTGTGAAGTTTTCCGTGATTATCCTTCCATACATTAGTCAATCATTCTATTACTTTTCTTAACCTGCTTATTGCTTTATTGAGTCGTAGGGAGCTGAAACTTTTGACAACACGGAGTGGGAACTTATTAAACTTATTTGACCTAATTAAACTTTTTGTCATCAAAAGTCAGTTTATAATTTGAAAGCTTCCATATAAGAAATAAAGTTGTAAGCAACTTGAAAGCTTACATCTCCTGCAGTTGACCAACCTGTCATCATCTTGTTACTGTTCAGCTGTAGGAGGACAGTAGCTTTCTTGATTTTCCTGTGAGGAGAGGAGTTATGGGACCTCTGCACCTAACGGCTTACTACTTTGAATAATTAAATAGTCTAGTCCCATAGTTTCTGGATTGCAAAAATATTGGTCATAATGCAGTTATCTGCTAATAAACTTTTGCAAAGTTCCGTGTTTCTCATTCATTATTCTTGAGCTGGAAGAAAGTCTGCATTATACTTGGCTGTGAGTTGTTTCTGTGGTGGAGGTTTTTTCTTATAGCATCTATATGGTTTTTAGATGTGTGTTTTTATTTTAAACCAAACTGTCTTCGCCCCTTAGCTGTGATTTCTTCTCCCATATTTGTTAATGTGGCCAAGTCCCACAACAACGGATTGGAATCCTCCATTTACACAAGCTACTGTAAAACAAATAAGGTTTGCTGATACAAGTCCAGCTAAATTTTAAGTGACACAAATTTAATCAACTCTTTTGATTTGACTTGAAATGTTTATTTGTATTGCACACAGCCTTTAATTTCTGAGGCACCACTTGAGTTACTGTCTGTGTGACTTTAGTGCTACCAGAATTCTGGTGTGGAACAGATCACAACTTATGTTTTGTTACAAGACAAAATCATGTGATCAAGCTGTGACAAGCCCTTGTCCTGTCTGGTTCATCTTGTAGTCCTGATCATTAATGACACATTGAAAAGGAGGATGTGTGAGGGAGCATGAAGACAAGTGGTTCACTTCTTTCACTTGGACAAGTAATGGCTCAGCAAACTGAAAGGATCCCGCATGTGGACACCTGTGTCAAGTCCATTGTGTCTATTTCTACTGAATACAAATGTTGCTTTTCAACTTCATTACATCAAAATAGGTTCTAAACGAGAAAAAAAAATACTTTTAATGCACTATATGGCTGGTAAGCTTGTTTTTTTTGTGTCACAGCTCTCTCTGTTATCAATCTACCCAGTTTGTTCCTGTTAAAGTAAACCTTCCCCATTTAAACTAATAAATAAACTAACTCATGTCAGCATGCTAATTGACAAAGAGCATGTGGCTTGGTTTGAGCCTGGATAATCTGTCCATCACAAGACACAAGGGTACATTTCACAAAATAATCCCCTGTTGCACCTGCAGAAGTGTTTTTGATACTTGACGATGGTTTGAGGGAAATCTGACAGTGTCAATTTGTATAAGTTACATGAACAGTGCATACTAGTTCTTAGGTTTTCTTTAAAAATCCCTGACATCCTTTATACAAAAAAATGACACTTTTGTTAAAGCTCCTTCAGCTCTTCAACATGTCCTGTCCTCCCTCACATCAGTACAGTTCTTCTTACAGAGACTTTGTTCTTTTTTCTATTCCTGTCAAATCACGGTGATGAAGACAGTGAGTGGGTATGACACTATTTTACCTTCAGCAGCCACTGTGTGTTATTTTCCATGATGATCTCCAGTTGTTCCAGCCTCTGAGCTGCCTCGGTGTTGTCTGTGGGTCCATCCTTTTGAACTGGATAGTTGTAGTTGTTCTGGGTTTGGCAGTTTTCCTGCTCAGGCAGTAGAAAAGTATAGCGGCATGGGCCGTTTTGGATCTGATATTGTTTCTTACCAACTGCAGTATATCCTGGTCCCAGACCAAAGCAGAAGCTTAAAACTAATAAGTCCACATTCAGCATCTTCATAGGAGAGTTATTTTGTAGAGCTTCTTGATTATGACTCCTTGGATTACCAGAGTTTCTTGAAACTTCTTTCAATAATTGGATGTGTTTCTCAAACAGTATCCAAGTGTTAACAGTTCTCTGGAGGTTCTGCAGTTTCCTTTTATTACGTCTCAGTGGTAGGAGGAGAAAAAGCCATCTGGAATTGGAGGTAGTGTGTCCTTGGGTTACTGCTGCCACACTGCATGTGCTTGCCTTCTATCAAGCCCCCCAACCACTTTCTAAAGTGGTTTAAACTCGCTAACTGGGAGTTTAAACCACTCCCCCCTCACTGTTGCCAGTCACTGTGAAGAGCAGTGAAGTGGAGATTCCTTTCAGTACACAGTCACTAAACAACACACAGGAGCAGATGCACAAACTACACATCTTCCACTTTGTCCTCTACAATACCCACATGTTTTTTCTGTTCCAGTTGAACAGCTTCTCAGGATGCAGCTGTCCACCTTCAGCACAGTCTTTGATAGGAGTAATGTCCACTCCATTCATTGAAAAGAATTTCCCAGCCTAAAATAAACACACAAACACAGTGAAAGGGAGATTCAAAATGAAAAAGCCTCAGTTTAAATGTTATTATTAACTCTTTAAATTCCCTGCTTTGTTTTTAAAAAGACTTTTTTTAGACTGTGGATTTTGTTTTTTACAAGTTTGTTTTTTACACGTTTAAGTTCAATCCAAAATTCCCAGCTCTTTCTATGGGTTTCAAGGTCCATGAAGTCACATATCATCTGCCACTGGTACAAAAAAAATTGGCCACTTGATGACCTCTGACCATAAAACAGTCATGACTTCATATTTCATCTGGTTCAGGGTAGATTTCAGTTTTAATGGCCTTGGCCAAAACTAAAAGTCACAAGTATAACTAGAAAATTGCTGCCCTCATTTCTTTGCGGTGTCTGTGTGAACATTGCAGCAAATCAATGTCCTCTGAAGATAGGTAAAACACTGTATGTAACATGTTGTCATGGAGACAGCCTTGTGGACATGTGATTGAACACAGTGAGGGATTTACTGACTTTCCTGCAGTAGATAAACAATGAGGCATTCACTGACTTTCCTGTAGTAGGTATGCAGTGAGGCATTCACTGACCATCCTCCCGCAGTGGTTAAACAGTGAAGTGTGTACTGACCTTCCTGCAGTAGGTAAACAGTGAAGCATTCACTGACCTTCCTCCCAGGAGCAACTGTGTTGATTTGTCTTCCGTCAACTGCTTTTTGAATGGGTCAGGTTGTCATGGACACATGTGAGTGGTAGCTCTCCAGTCAGCCAATCAGCAGCTGATCCTCTCTGTCAGGGGGGTCAGAAGTGTGTGAGTACATGCACCTGGGTCTGCGCATGTGTCTGCCCCTCTCCCATTCACAGTACAAGGAACAGAGGTGGAAAAAGGTCCAGCACTAGGGTTGTAAGGATATATCCTGAATTGGTTAAAAATCAATACATTTAAGGAAGGATTTAAATCAATACAGCAAAATTTGTATCGGGATACACTTTTTGAACAGTAGGGGGTAGGGTCTGCTTTTGACTCTGCTTATTTGAAGCATTGATGTCTCTTCCGCTAATGTGAGGACAGCAGACGTGGACTCCAAACAAGCATGGCAGCAGTAGGTGAAAATGTTACTGTTGTGGATGCACTGCCCTGTTTTAAATGTGGTTTGGCAACATTTTGGCTTTCAAAATGCTGCCATAGCGCTCATTATTGATGGAAAAGCAGTCTGGACATGGTCGAGTGCTGTCTAGAAGAGCAAGCAGCTGTGACAGCAGCTGCCTTGAACAATGTCATCCAATGCAAAGCCCATGAAATTGACACTCTAACAGGCACAGACATCCATGATGCTAAGGACATAGTGAGGCTCATCAAGCATCTGCTAAAACCCTGATGAAAAAATGCAATTTCCGAATGTTTTCAGAAATAAAGTAAATTAAAGCTGCAAGTAGCGTAGGCCCTCGCCTCCCGGCCATCCCCGTCCCCTGCAAATGGACCCTTATCACAGTTGTAGTGTTAGAGTTTTGTGTGCTGCCTGTCAGGTTTAATAATGTGTGTGTATTGCACACATGGCCAGCAGAGGGCAGCAGAGCAGAGGAGACGGGGGAGAAATCCAAGGAGGAGGTTGCTGGTCTCTGCAGCTTTCTCTCTCTTTCAATCAAATGGAGAAAGCAGTCAAACCCACACCTGTTTGAGCTTCCACTGAGCCAACATAGTTTTACCTACAAATGTCATTAAAGTTTTAAAAGAGTCAAAAGACTTTGATGTTTAAGTCTTATTTATTTATTCTATTTATTTATTTATTTGGATAGGACAGTGCATGTTAATGGACAATCATAACATGATTGTAAACATGCTGGAGCCAAGAGACTAATTTCCATCCGTAGTCCCACGGGTTAGGGTCACACAGAGGCACAGTACAAACAGTAAAATTGCATTAAACATTCACATTTTACATTTATATGCACAATTTATAAAAACATAGTTTCCAAAAAATAAACACAGTACTAAAATACCCACTAATGAGTGCAACTTTGAT
>OOFC01030018.1:8757-21857 GCA_900323345.1 Pseudochromis fuscus | reverse complement strand
GCTGGGCGCAACCCGGCCCGCATGATTGGGGACGTGCTGGCCCCGACGTGTGCCGGGACGATGGATGAGGGGGGCTTGGACCCCGTTCATACCTGCTCGCAGGTCTAGTTGAAGTTATTGCCTTAGTTGTTTCTCATTGTTTGATTTGCCATGCTAACAGTTTCCTAGTTTTCTCACCCTGTTCATAAAAGGTTGGGTTTGTCATGATGTGTGGTTCTGTTCTGTGTGTTTCTACTTTGTTTTTTCCCTGAGTTTTTGTATTTAGTTGTGACTTATTTTCCTGGGATGGTTCTATGTGTGTCATGTCCTTTTAGTTTGGTCTTTCATGTCCTGCGTGTTTTCAGTGTTTTCTGTTTTGTCACTTCCTGTTTTATTTTGAGTCCCGTCTCTGGTGTTCTTGTTTCCTGTTGGTCACACCTATGTTGATTGTCTCGTCTGCACAGCCTTCCCTGATTGTCCTCTCCACCTGTGTTCTATTTACCCTCGTTATCCCAGTGTATTTAACCTCCTGTCTCCTATGTCTACTTTTCCGTGTCTCACCTCTTGTAGTTTATGTCTTACCTCTTGTAGTTTTTGCCTTACCGCTTGTAGTTTATGTCTAAGTTTTCAGTGTCTGCCTTAGTGTCTTGCCATTCCAGTGTGTGGTCGTTCCAGTGTCGAGCTTTCAGTGTCTGGTTTTCCATGTCTTACCCTTCTAGTGTCTCGTGTCCAGTGTTTAGTTTTCAGTGTCTAGTTTACTTGTCAAGCTTCCAGTGTTCTCCAGTGTTCTCCAGTGTTCTTCCTGTGTCTTGTTATCCCCACTTATTGTTTTACTCCTGGGTTTTGGTTTTTGTTCTTGGGGTTGAAGTTTTGAGTTTCTTCTAGTAGTTTTGGTTTTTCTAGGGCTTTTGGAGATTTGTTTTTTCTAGTATTTGGAATTTTAGTTTGTGTTGTATTTTTCTCCTGCCGTTTTTGTGCAGTGCTTTGTGTTGGTTTGTTTTGTTTTGTTTGATTTTGTTTTGAAGATCTGCATCTTTGGGTCCTGCTTTCTCCCACTATCCCTGACAGGGTTAAGCCTAGTAATATCCACGGCCGCCCTGTCTGCTGACATTATGTTGCATTATGCTTTTGGGTTAACAGTTCCTTTTGTGTATTAGGTGTGTTATCCTTAATCATAAGATTTTGGGAAGTTTTAATTTTTGACTCTAATAATAATCTCTTTTTTTATGGAAAAATTTTGATTTGAATGAAGTATAACTTATTTTATGTCCTCTCAAAACAGCTCTGAAAGCATCCCATCTAACTGCAGCAGTTATTTCAGTTGTATTGTCTTTAAAGTAGTTATCTATTTCTTTTCCAATGTATTCGATAAAGTTATCATCCAGTCCCCATTTTTGATTTTAACTCCATCTCAGTGGATCTCTTACAAGAGTCTCATCTATGTAAATAAAGCCGCATGGACCATGATCAGACAATAGTATAGGATCGTAAAAACTAATTTTAGAGATCAATGTAGCAGAGACTAAAAAATAATCAATGCGAGAGAACGTCTTATATGTTCCAGAATTACAAATCAGCAATCAATTCCAGAATATGCAATTTCGTCAGGTTTAAAATGCTGCCAGATATCAAGTAAATTCAGTTCTCTTATAAAGTGAGTGATCGTTGTCCTACTTTTACTGTGTGTTTAGTCAGCACCTGTTGATCGGTCTTTAATAGGGTTTAATGTGCAGTTTCAATCACCGGGAATTATGTGGGGGCGGCTGTGGCTTGGGAGCGGCTGTGGCTCAGCTGGTAGAGTGGGTCGCCTTTAAATCGCAAGATTGTGGGTTCGATCCCCGGCTCCTCCTGTCCACATGTCGAAGTGTCCTTGGGCAAGACACTAAGTTGCTCCCAATGGTGGCTAGCGCCTTGTAGCCATTGGTGTGTGAGTGTGTATGTGAATGGGTGAATGAGTGTGTGAATGGGTGAATGAGTTGTGTTGTAAAGCGCTTTGGGACCTAGCTCAGGTCATGAAAGCGCTATATAAATGTACTCCATTTACCATTTACCATGTATGCCCCAGGGAGGGAGGAAAGAGATCAGTGAAAAACTTTGGATCGTCCACATTCGGACCGTAAACGTTCACCAGGTTTAGACTTGCTGATAGTAGTGAGCCTTGGATAATTTAATATCTTCCAAATTTATCCTCAACTGTATTAAGCACTTGAAAAGGATTTGAGCTGTGAACGAGGGTCATAACTCCTCTCGCCTGAGAGTTAAATGATGCTGAATATACAGTCCCCTGCCATTTTCTACTTATTTTAACATGATCTTCTTTTAGAATATGAGTCTCCTGCAGAAATATAATTTTAGCAACTGAATCTTTAAGTTTATTCATAACTTGTTTTATCTTTTTAACTTTCTGTAGACCTCTACAGAAAGTTAAAAAGATAAAACAAGTTATGAATAAACTTAAAGATTCAGTTGCTAAAATCTACAATTCCAGGAGAAAAACTGAAGCTTTACACTTTGTGACATTTAAATCAAAAAAGGACATGTTTTCCTGGCTATTTCTCTGAGCAAGGTTAACAATACAACAATAGAACAAACTGTAAACTTGCTGAACATCAAAACCAAAAAATAATCCCTTTGTCCACATTAAGTGGTTACCCCCCTTGTCTATGTCCACTTCCCCTGACCTGTAGGAACAGATCCTGGATCAGTCCCCCTAGGTGTTATGGTACCCTCCAGAAGAAAATAAAAACAAAAATCCTCAAAATAAAAACCCCTAAGCTCTCCAGCTCCATTCATAGATTTTTAAACACCTGTTTGTATGCACAGATCTAAAAAAAAAAAAAAAAAAAAAAATACCCTGTATAATGCTATCAAATTAAGTGCAAAATGCATTAGGAATGACTGCTTTAACTTAAGTGAGATAAAAAAAAGAAACTGAAAGGAAATTATTCTAGCTCTTCCATCTTAAAACAAACAGAAAGGACCATTGTTCATGGAACTTACCCAAAGTGATGTCAAAGTCAAAGAAAAAAACTAGAATAGCTTACATAGCCATTAAGCAGGAGAGTATTATTCACAAATTACTGACGTTACAAAATGTACAACACTTGGAATATATCAAACTTATTGGTCCGATGATCTCTCTTTCTTGACCCTGAGTAAATGTCAGTGTTTCACCTTTGTATGTTACCAGCATTGTAGCAGGCAATCTTATCGCGTGCCTTAGCCTAAGTTCACACAGTTCTTTACGCACCAAGTCGTATTACTTCCTCTTTTTGTGCACCTCTGTTGCCAGATCGGGGTAAAGCCGTACGTGAATATTCTTGTACAACACGTCCTTCCTGCTTTTAGCAGCTTGCATCACAAGTACCTTCTGCCAGAGAAACTTCATTTTAAGTGGTCTTGGAGGATCTCCCGTACCACAAAAATCAGGATTCTTGGCTCCCTCAGGGAGATTTACAAGTCGCACTTGTTCAAACGAGCCCTTGTTTCCATGTTAACAAGCTTAACCTCCAGGACCACGTTTCTTTTTTCCAGCTCCTCCAACTTTGCACTCAGTCCGTGTAGCTTGCCCCCCCGCGAATGAAGGTTGCCACTTACTGATGTATTTGAATTTAATGGTGGTAAATGTAAACACTGTAAACACCATACAAACCATTAACACCTTTAACACCAAAAAACACCTAAAAACACCTAAGACACCTAGGACACCATAAGAGCTTGTGATTCCATCAAGGGGGGCCGCTAGGCACAAAAACAAAACTCTTCGCTCTGTGTGATCCTTTTCCTTTCCTTGTCCTCTTTGTTGCTATGGTAACCTGCGCTGAAAAGTTAAAACAGGAAGAAGTCTCTCCAAAATAAAAGTATCACAAATACAAAACCCAGAAGTTAACATAGCTGCTTAAATAGAAGGTAATAAGCACCAAAATAAAATAATAGTTGTTTTTAGTGAACAAACAAATATACTTAGGGTTATTTACACTCCCACCAAATTATGAGTGTTGGTTTACATTAAGACAACAACGAACAATTTTCTTAAACAAAATAACCCATATAAAGAGGTCACCTTAAGAGCTTTCTAACAATAAGACTAGTTTTTTAACTGGACACTCTACAACTAACAGTTTGCTAGAGCGTTGACCTTTGTTATCCAGTTTATTATGTCCAAGTGAGATCTTCACTCTTCGCACAAGTCCATCCTTTCCCATGACAGTCTCTGAAACTCTTGCGAGTCTCCCTTTGCCTCTGGGCGCTTGTTCATCCATGTCCAAAACAACATCACCTACTTTTAGATTCCTCTTTGGTGAGTGCCACCTTTCTCTTGAAATGATGTTGTGAACATATTCTGATCTCCAGCAGCTCCAGAACTGCACTGCAAGGAACTGCACTGCAAGGAACTGCACTGCAAGGAACTGCACGCGGCGGCATCTCTTTTTGCCATGTAGGTCCTCCTTTGAAAAGGGTGGTGTGTTGTTTCCTTCCTTCTGTTGTCAGAAACGGGCCAAAACAGTCCATGCTGCAGTGTGTGAAGGGAGGAGAGGGCTCTAAGCGTTGAGGAGGCAAGTCACTCATCCTGTGACCCTCTGGAGCTTTGCGAAGTCTGCGACAGGTCACACACTGATGAATGATTGAAGCAACAGTTTTGCTCATTCCAGGAATCCAGTAGCCCCTGGATCTGATTTCATTCATGGTGAATCCTTTTCCTTGGTGTTTAACTTTGTCGTGGCAGTGAGATATTATCAGTTTGGCTGCATAATGTTCTTTTGGGATCACAATTGGGTCTTTGAAAGAATCACTTGTTGGTGCATGTTGGAGTCTCCCTCCCACCTCGAGGAGACCACCTGTGTCCAAAAAACATCCAGTTAAAACAGCTTGTTGTGATGTGGAAGCTGTTTTCCTGTACTCAGCAGTTTTATTTCTTGTCCATAGGTTTGATTCTGCACAACACGAATGATCACATGTTCAGCATTTTCTTGTTCACTCACTGAAGCTGGTGCATTTGACTTGATTTGTTTTGCTCTTCTTATAAGATGAGCTACTGCTTTGATTGCTTTGGACCATGATGAGAACTTACTTAGACGTTTAGCAAGCCTTTTGTTGTCTGGTAATTGTGGTCTTTTTTTGAATGGAAGAGGCATCTCACAGTGTCCTTGTTTGTTTTTCCTTATTCCTTCCTTGAGTTTGTCCAGAAAAATTAGATCCTCTTGTGAGACCTTTTTGTTGCTTGGTTTTGTGTCTTTAAAATCTGACTCGAGATCAGTGATGACATCTATTGGTGTTAGGGGAGGCCGTTCTTTTACTGTAAGTTGATGGCACAGACTTGTTTCCCTTTCATTAGGTTCTGGTGTGGAGCCACCAACAATGCTCCACCCTAGATCTGTCTTTATTGCAAATGGATCATTGTCCTTTCCGAGAAGAACTTGTTTTGGAGACAGAGTTCTGAGACAGTTAAATCCAATGAGTAGGCCAACATCACAGCTCAGGAGAGGTGGCATTTCATCGACAATCTCTGACAGATGGGGCCAGTGCTTTGCTTTTTCATTTGTGGGTATGTTGTCATAGTTAAATGGGACATAGTCTTTTGTGTAAGAGGGTGGAAGGTCAATGTGAACACCTGAATTGTAACCTCTCACACGCAACCCTGATACTCTCTGACTTTTGACCATCACGTGAACTTCCAGCATTGTGGTTAGTTTTAGCTTAACTGGATGGGAGTCTGCTTGCAACTGGTTAATTACCTCTTTATTGACAAAAGTGTTGTCACTTTGTGTATCTAATAAAGCATACACTAACTGCTCTTCAGATGGACTCTGGGCAGTGGAAATCCACATAGGAACAATCATGGAAGTACTACCTGATTGACCTGCCTTTGTGATGCTCAGAGCTGTGACTGCGGTTGTATCAGTTTCTGTGGCGGGTGTGACGTTTGCAGCGCTCTGAGGTCTTTCATTTGACTTGTGGTTCTCATTGTGCAAACAAGTGGGGTGCCGGCCTTTGCAAGTGTCACAAGTGTGTCAATGACGACAGTCTTTAAGCATCCGTAGCACAGTTTATTGTCCTTTACAAATGCACATTTATCATCTAGTGACTTTTCTGTGAAGCTTGGGCATTTTGACAACTGATGTCTTTCATCTTTGCAGAACATGCAGGGCACCTTTAACTTTGTGTCATTTGACTTTGCTTTCTCTGCATGTACAGTACCTTGTGTTGTAAAGACTTGGGTTGCAGATCCGTTAGATTTCATCTCTTTTGCATGTCTTCTTTCCGGGGATGAGCTGCATGAATGGAGTGCATATGAAGAGGTCACGGGGTTACATGCAATTTCCGCCTCAAGAGCTACAAACTGCAAAATCTTTGAAAGAGGGGAAATCTTTACCTTCCATGAGAGCAACTGTGACCTGACGATTCCAACATGTTGCAATCCTTTCTGGAACCTTTTGCAATAACCTTTGGTTCTCCTCACAGTCACTTAATATCTCCAAGCCTTTTACATGTGGTGTTGCTTGGAGACAGGCCATCAGAAAATCAGAAAATGTCCGTAAACCTTCTGCATCCTTTGAGTGGATTTTCTTGTCTCTGAATGCCCTTTGAACCACAAAAGGCTGACCGTAGCGTTGGTCAAGCCTTTTCCACGCATCTTTGTATGCCTCCTCATCACTGCAATAAAATGTGCCTTCAAGACATTTAAGTGCTGGACCAGTGATATACCTTTTTAACAAGTGCAGTTTATCAGCAGGAGATATACCTTTGCAGTCCACCAGTGAGATGAATAATGCCTTCCGTTCAAGCTAGGTGATTGGATCTCCGCTGAATACAATGGGCACTGACACTGGAATTCTGCTTACAGCTTTGCTGTCTTGGATAGCTTTAGCCAGCTGAGAAATGTCTGTGGGAGGTGATGGAGTGATAACTTGAGGGTGTAGTTGTTGTACAGGATTCTCAACAGGAATGGATGCATATTGTTGCATGAGCAGTTGATATGAATCTGTACATGGTGCTGGAACTGGTTGTGCAAAGCCTTGCTTAACAGGAGAAGTTACGTGGGTGTGTAACATTAGCTGACTGTCCCAGTCAACTTTAAATTCCATGTTATAAATCTCTAATTTTGCACGTGCAGCTTGCCTTTCCTTTTCTACCTGTAAATGCTCTAGTTCAGATTTTTGTGCATCCAATTCCCTCCTGTGTCTCTCTTCCATTTCTCTTATCTTTTCCTTAAGTTTGATTTCCTCTTGTGTGATTTTATACTGAGCTTCCTTTGCAGCTAGTTCTGCTGCTGCATCAATTCTTTTGGCAGTAATGCTTGCTCCAGAGTGGTAACTGGACTGTGATGCAGTACCAAATATGGACTTAGCATGTTCATAAGCAAGGAGTTGATGGAGGCGCGGTCTTTCTTTTTCTCCATCATACTCATCAATTGCTGCTAAGCGCTCAGAAATGATTCTCATAATGTCCTTTGTCACTGATTCACAAGAGTCCATTTTGCACCTTATGACATGGGGTGGTGCATTAAGCTTTCTAAGTTCACTGTAGGTTTTCATCATGTCATCTACTGTCCTTTCAATATCATCAGCCATGTCTGCCAACTGTGAATCTGATGGATCTCTTTTCAGTTCTTCTCTGTATACTCTGAGCTGGCTTTTCCAATGTTTATAAATGGTGAACAGTTTTCTCTCTCTCTTATTCTGTTCATCTTGTTGATATAACATTTTCTCTGTGGGCACACTTGGCTGTTCTGATCGTCTTGGTAACGTTTCATTAGCTGCTTCATTCATTTCACACTGCAACTCTTCCAATTTTTCTTTCTCATCTAGCGCTGTTTCCGTGCCGTTGGTTGAGATCGCAGGTAGCTCGTTGCTCCGCACCGTTACCATGCCTTTGGTTGAGATCGCAGGTAGCTCGTTGCTTCTCGCCGTTACCATGCCGTTGGTTGAGATCGCAGGTTGCTCGTTGCTCCGTGCCATTACCGTGCCGTTGGTTGAGATCGCAGGTAGCTCGTTGCTCCGTGCCGTTGGTTGAGATCGCTGGTAGCTTGTTGCTCTGCGCCGTTGTAGCACTGGGGGTGAAACGCTCACGCTTGGCTCAGGGCTCATCCCTCTCCCGGGCGACAGGCCCTCACTCTTCCCGGAGGTAAGCTCTTACTGTAGCTTGCCCTCCCCGCAAATGAAGGTTGCCACTTACTGATGTGATATTTGAATTTAATGGTGGTAAACGTAAACACCGTTAACACTATAAAAAGCATTAAAACTTTTAACACCAAAAAAAACCCCACCTAAGACACCGTTAACGCCTAAGACACCATAAGAGCTTGTGACTCCATCAAGGGAGGCCGCTAGGCCCAAAAACAAAACTCTTCCCTCTGTGTGATGCTTTTCCTTTCCTTGTCCTGTTCGTCGCTAAAACCTGAGCTAAAACCTGGTAACCTGCGCTGAAAAGTTAAAACAGGAGGAAGTCTCTCCAAAATAAAAGTATCACAAATACAAAACCCGGAAGTTAACCATAGCTGCTTAAATAGAAGGTAATAAGCACCAAAATAAAATAGTTGTTTTTAGCGAACAAACAAATATACTTAGGGTTATTTACAATCACTAATAAAGGAAATATTTTTATGTTCCAGAAAAGCTACTTGTCCTGATGCTACTTCACGCACCACTGGTCGTCACTTTGGGTTTTTAAGAAGCAGATTGTGTCTAATTCACATCAGGTCTACACCCACGATAGAGTTTTTAATTCTTAATCTGAAAAATAAAACATAAAAAACAAACAGGTAGCCAGTAGATCTTGTTTTTTCTACAAGCTTTAGGCAACCAAATGTATGTTTGACAAAGTAACGTAAACTGAGAGGAAATTCAGGGGCTCTTTCTGCAACACAGCTGAACGAGTTCAAAACAGTAAAATCTACCAAAATAATGTGCGAAGAGATGAACGACAAACAACGGCGAAAGAACAGTTGACACAAAGTAAACATGGCAAAAATACAAACCCTCTGAATATTTTAAGCCACCGGTCCTGACCAAAGGTCTCAAAATGTAAAGACAAATCAAGGGGATGTTAGATAAACACTACCATTCATATATCAACAGAAACAACTGTGGAAAAAAAAAAAAAAAAAAAGATCTGTCCCTTTATTCTGAGAACAGAGCTTTGATCTGGTCGTGTTTAACGGCCTCATGGCTCCCCTGTTGAAGAGTGCGGCAGGCTTTACTGTCCTGTGGTGGCTTGTATCGTATGAAAGAGCAGCACAAACAACAGCTGAATGGATCGAATCAAACTTTACAATGGAAGCGGTTGGACGGCACCGAGGGAGCGGACTGGCTGCACTTTGTCTTCTTCAGTCGACCCCGGAGAGAAGAAACAACACAGATTCTGTCTCCTCCAACGTATGGTTCAGGTTTCCTGGTGCTCTTTTGCAATGATGTGCACAAAGGAAACAAAGAAATGCATATAGAGATTGAATCTATTGTAGCTTTGGAAACAGAGAGATCACACGTTTGTTTTGACAGCACATTTCACTGGAGCCCAGCTGTGGTTTCCACCGTCAGTTTACTAACAGGGCTCCCTGCGCCTTCCTGCTCGCACAAATCTGTTCACGTCATCATCGCCACCATCACCATCCTCATCAGACCACCAGTACACGGTGGTAATAACAAACAGTAAGGAGACACTGTGTTCCCTCCGCTTAGCTCCGTTGAATGGGTCTGTCATTGATTGTCAATCCTCACAACTGGCTCCTCTTTCCCCCCTGAGGCGACGATGTAATTCAGTTAGTGAGAATGTAGCCGACAAAGAGCGACTCTGAATGGGGAGGTGAGGAAGGATAAGCAGAGGAGACGAGATGAGAGGTTTTGCTGGCTGGGTCAGAGGTGTGGGAATGTCCGGTCGGGGTCAGCAGCGTCGGCGCAGATGCACAGAGCAAACAGCCACCTCTCGGGGCAAATGCTGCATCCTGTTAGCAGCTAAAGGAGACAGAGCCGGTGTCAGAGGTTAACACAGCGGAGGTCAAGAGGTCGGGAAGCCGTGTGACCTCACCTGCCCTTCTCTTCAGTTCCAGCCAGTGGAACAAACCTGTTGCAACGCTTGAGGATGGACAAAAAAAAAAAAAAAGCCGGGGGCTGGAAGAAGCTGCAGATGTGCACGGTTACAGGGGTTTGTTGGTATGCTCGCCTCGGGGAGGTGTAATCACAGAGAAGGGCCGTGTGGATGCTTTTAATTTGAAATGTACCTATAGGTATTGAAATGGTCTCCACAAGGGGAACTGTGAACTCAATCAGGAACTTAGACTAACTTTGATCTACGACCATCATCAGATCAAAATGTGTTCAGTGTGTTGGTTTACAACCGCATACCTGCAAACCTGACGCTCTCATCTGTCCCAGCTCTACTTGATTTACTGATTAATGATTACTGAGCATGCCCATGTAAACGTATTGGGCACTATTCATCCAGTTTATTATTCTTACAGACATCAACTTTAGCGCCTTATTCGTCTCACAGCTTTGAGAAAACTCCAGCAAAATATACATTAAAGTAAAGGCGAGAATGGTGTACGATGACTTTTCTAAGCAATTTGCCACATGGTGTCATTTTTAATGGAGGTAAGCAAAAAAAAGTTATGAAACACTGCTGTCTCTGGAGCCCCTGACTCTAGAAACATAAATTAAACTTTAAATGCCTCCTAAACACTTGGAGTTATTGAGACTGAATCAGTGTTTTGATATCTTGTTTTACGTTTCTTCCAGATTTATAAGCGTTTGTGAGTTTATAATCTGTGTGTATTTCAAGGAACACGCCAGCAGCTGCACAGACTCACTCATATATACAATGTTAACTCTGCACCTCAGTACAGGCTCACAGAGCTTCTGGTTCGACTTGTTTTCTTTCGGGTGTGTTAATATGTAATGTGCACGCAAAGAAAAGTGTATTGCTGGTTAAGGTATCTGCTTTGTTTCCTCTGGACCTTGCCTGAGACGAGTGTGGAGAAGAAAGGAGAAGAAGAAAACACCGTCCCGGTCACATGTGACTAAGTGAAGCTGCTCTCACAGCTTGATGGGCGTCAGAAGATGAACTGTAGACAGCTGACCTGCAGAGACCTCACTGTGGTGCTCCCAACTAAAAACCCAACAACACACTTCTGCAATCTTAATCAAGACTGTTCCTGATGTAAACACAGTTGGAGGAATTCATCTGTGTGTAATTGTGTGTATCTACAGTATATATATGTGTGTGTGCTGCCTGATGAGTCCATGAAATCCAGATGTGTCAAATCCAACAACTCCCAAGAAGCGATCTTTGATGTGAAACACACATCTGTCCGACCATCTCTCCCCTCTCTCGCCGGCCCGGGCCTGCCGATGTCGCGAGTGGCCGAGCATGTGTCGGTTCAGGGCGCCGGAGATAAATAGAAAAATAAACATGCGGGCCAGCTGTCAACCAGACAATCAAACTACAGCCAGCAGCAGATCTCTTTCATCACGACTGCTGAGGACGGACTCTCACGGGAGACCGACAGAGAAAACAGAGATATGACTGAAGAGATGAGAAACTGTATTTATTATTGGGGGAAAAAAATCAGATGAAAGCCCGAGGTTAATATACACTGATAGATTAATTAACTAAACTGTGGAAGCACCTCCCATTGTGTCCACTGCGGTGCTGGAGACGTCAACGGCTTTTAATCTTTACCTCTGCACGGGCAAAACTGACAGGCTTATGAAGACTAAGGTTATGACTTTTCATTTCCAACTCTGTCTTTTTGTGGCTCACAGAAGCTCTATTGTCGACATTTATTGTGTTTCATCCCGAGGATTCTTATTGAACTGGTGAAAGGAGGCCACTCGCTCTGACAGGTCCTGAAGTGATCATAAAGCGCTGGCTGGAGAGTGTGTTGTGTTTAGTGATTAAACCTCGGTTAACACACTGAGCTGTGGCTGCGGTCAATAAGCAGAGGGATTATTGAAATTTATGCTGGCCAAGCACTCAGGAAGGACAGGCAGCTAAAGGTCATATGCTGGTCTACCAACTAAATTCCAGCTGATATATATACACACACAAATAAAACTCAGAGATTCATCCAATATTATCGTGTTCTTCAATCTAACAGCTACTTTTAATTTACCATCCATCATTTAAAAAAAAAAAAAAACCCTCCAGCTTTCATCCTCAAAGCTCTTTATGTGGCTTCCACAACAACGGATGACAAAGATGAATAATTTCGTGAGGAATTCCTCTGTAAAGCTGCCAGAAAAAACTGGGCAGAAAAAAAACGAGCTGAGGAGGGAGCTTCTGTGACAAAAGCTGTGCAGAAATTTAAAAATTTGTTTGTAGGCGCAGAAATGAGACAGCACGGTGAAGGATTATTTGGAGTGTAAACTAAAAACCACAGATTTCCTGGCCCTCTCTCGCCGCCTGCATCTCGTCTGTACAGCAGTATTTTAAAGTCCAGACGGTTCCTGCTGTGTAACAGAGAAGCTCCGAGGCAGAGCGTAGACATATCAGCTCCGTCCAAACACGCTAATTATTATTTAAACTGCATCTTCCTTCTAGAGGCCTGAGCCAAACTCGACGGGAATTAGACGAAGCTTAGCGAAAGTCAGTCGCAGCTGCAGAAGGTTTTCATCACAGAAAAACAACAAGCTGTAATTATTTAGTATCCACATCATACGTTAACCATTAAGTGTCCCCATCTCTTGTTTAATGACAGGCTCAGGCTCAAAGCAGTGGAAACAATTGGTGTTTAGGGAGGAGACAGTTTGCACCTCTCAGAGTAGGATACACGTCCATCATTGGGTGGATTTTACGGCCTCTGCATCTGTTGACCACAAACTACTTTTTGGTCATTTTAAATTCGAGTGCAGTTTATGGCCAATTTTTGCTACCTTTGATCATGAAAGATGCAAAGAAAAAACATTTGCCTCCTTTATTGGTCTTTTTTTGTGTTTTTCGTTTTAAACTCATGAGGTACTCTCCGGGGTCTGCAGCCAATCACAGCGCAGAGCAAGGCCGAGGCAGACGATCAACTGCAGTGAACCGATAAATGAACCACCAGGGAGAGCTGAGCGATCTGACTCATTCAGGTAACATCATCATTTGCAGTGAAAACACATGATGGATAATTACAGTTTACTGGG
>OOFC01030016.1:6869-20966 GCA_900323345.1 Pseudochromis fuscus | reverse complement strand
TTAACTTCACAGCGATAAGTAAGGATATAGTAGAGACCAAAGCTGGGGAGGGGGAGACATGTTCACCAATGATTCCATTAGGCTGTAAAAAGGGTAATACAGTGAGATGGAGGAGGAGAGAAATACCAGGGTGACGCTGAAAGCCACGGGGGAAAATGGTGAGGGAGGTCGAGGATGCGAAGGAGGAATTGGAAAGGCAGTAAAAAAAAGAGGAAGAGGATAAAAATGAGGAAGGGATGAAGGGAGCGAGGAAGAAACTGGAAAAGCAAGCAGATGAAGACGTGGGAAAAAAAGAAATGAGAAAATGGATTTAATTTATATATTACTGCAAGCTTGGGGAATATGGGAGCCCTCTATTAAAATAAAGCTCCTAGTGACTTTAATATGATGGGGATCGTTTGCAGTGTTTGATTGGAAAACATGTGAGCAGTCAGACATTCTTTCAAACTATTGCATGTCCAAATAAAATAATCATAGGCTAATGTGGCATGGCCTAATTAACTTGTTTTTACTAACTGACTGGACCAATATTAATGCAGATCATTATTTGTGTTATTATAATTGGGCTAATCGCTCATCCAAATGATTAGCATTCAAAGAAGTTTGGAAGTTAAATATTGCTTTGGCCAAACACAAGCCTCTCATTTCCAGTCGGGGACAAGTTGAGCATTGTGGCACTAGAGACTATTATTAAAGATTTTAGGTTATGTAATATTTAATATGCAAAAAAAGATATTGCAAACCAATAAAGACAAAATTATACTATGAGGGGAATAAAAGCAAACAAGGTTGTTTCAAGTTACCAAGTGAGCAGCCAACAGAGGCTTTCAGGCACATTTAAACTTGCCCTGCAACACACAGCACAGCTAAATGAGGTGATCCATCACTGAATACTTTTGCTAATAGCCACATATTTGACTGTTTGATTAACTAGATGTGTGAGATTAAAAAGAATAAGAGCCATCCTTGGCACAGTGTTACTGAGGACACTTGTGTGTGTGAAAGGTTACTGTGTGTCATTGCTTGAAGGAGAATAAAATCTAAAAAAGACAGGGAAGTGCATAACTGGATGCAGTTATTATAACATCCATTTCAAATAAAGGAGCTAAAATGGTTCTTCACAGCAGCGCTCTCCTCATCTCCACATCAGTGATAAGGTTACTGCTGTCCCGTTGGGGACAGCATGTTGAGAAGAAGAACCAGATGAAGGTTAAGCCCTACCAACCCCTATCTTAATCACTGTCATTAGCTCCACAGGCACCTCCACTCTGACCCCATCACCTCAGGCCCTCAGAGATTAATCACACTCACAACATATCACTGTTCCACATGTGTGAGTACGGTCGCCTGCACGGGAAAGCATGTGCTATGTGCATATTCACGTGTGACGTGTTCTCACTGAAGCTGCGTGGAGAGGTCTGCATGTGCATACAGTTCATCTGGGGGTGATTAAACAGCATCACATTCAAACCAGTTAGTCAGCTCCCACTAAATAATCTGCCCCTAATGAACTCCTACAGGAAGCATCTGCATGCATGTGCAACTAGCAGGGTAAATTCATATACTGCACAGAGTGGTAGTTTTTCCAAAGGGCTGAAAAGCGATCTCTGGATTTGAAGTTAAGAGCGACGAGCCGCGATATAAACACCGGCGGCTGTGAAAGAACGTAGACACTGGTGTCCAGGCACATACAAACCCCCCATTTTCAACAGATAAAATACATTTAAAAACACATTTAAACAACATTAAAAACAAAAGCTAGAAGCCTAGAAGCCGTTTTTGAAATGAGTACCATTCGTTTGCTTTAGCCATTAAGCTAAGACAACCCCCAAAGGGAGACCAGTAATCACTTTGCGCAGGGCTGCTTGTATACGCCCAGATAGATAGAGGATCCACTCCCCCCCTCGCCGACAATCTCTCTTAGCCTCTCCACAAGACATCAGAGGCCGCCATGTGTGTGAGGCGCATGTAAAGGCAAGAGTCACGTCTGGCAGAGAGCCTGTGTGTGAACCAGAATAGGCCTGATGTGAGTCCTGGGACTTGCTTAATGAATTGCTCCAGAGTCTGGACACATATCCCCGGGCCCCAGGAGAGGGCCTCGCTGAGCTCTCTGTACTCATCCCTCACCTCCATGCCCTCATACAAGGGACTTCTCATACGTGACATAGAAACTGCTACAGTATAATTCACAGCGAACAAGAGCACTTCATTAAAGAGATCTTCAAAAGGGACAAGGGCAGCGGAGAGGGTCTTCTCCTAAAGTCAAACAAGACGAGGGGGGGATATTAACTACCTCCTTCTGGACAAGTGGGAGAATTAAGGACACGAGAAATAAGGTGGTTCTCTCAAAGTTCAACCCTCCCTCCTTCCACTGGTTTGATATACAGCCTACAATCTACAGCATGTGTTTCGGAGAGGGAGCTGTGAGGTGTTTTGTGTCTGTGTTTGTGTCCATGTGGATCTCAGTCTGTTTATAGTGAGTTAAAAGCAGGGAGAATGTGTCTTTTAATTAAAAGGTCTGGTTGATTTAGTGTTCACTGCGAGACAGCCAGGGAAAGAGAGAAAGGAGAGCGGGAACGAGGCTGAGTGAGGCTAACGCACACCCAGCCAACAAGCACATCTCTCTCAAGTTTAATGAGGCTGATCTAGCCTGGACCCCCTCATCAGCTGCTACGATAAATTCTGGAATAACAAATCATTACACAGCCGCAAATTGTGTCTGTCTGCAGGTGCGTGCAAATGTATTCCTGTGTCTGTCTGTCTGGGGTCTCGCTGTATCCGTCTGTGCTAAGAGAGCGATCAAAAAGTGCTGATACACACCCGGGGATATGTCCACACACACAGGAAGACAAACACATGCACACCCTGAGCTCCTCCAGGTAAAGGTTTGAATATTTCATAAAGTCTCATTAAGAAGTGAATATAAGAGGTTGAGGTATAATGACACTGGTGGAGTAATAAATTCAGGTCCCATGCAAACCTAATCAGCTCAAGTCATACAGACACAGTCACAACCTTTAGGGCATCAGAAACATGAGTGAACAGCACCAAATGTTCCCCATTTACAGCTCGGAGGATGGAGCATCTCCTCAGTCTGCCCAAACCTTTAAACAGGGGCTTAATTTCTCCTCGTAAAAAACAAGCACTCCTCTAAATTCCCCATTAGTCGCAAGGAAGGGAGTAGTGGGTTACGCTGGTTTACACAATTTCAGAACAATTGTGAGAAAGAGCCACAAACCAAAAAACACATCGACAGGAAATTAACTATAAACCCTTTGGGTAATCTAATAATCATTTAAGTGGCTTATTGAGCAAAAATGACAAATATTTGTGAAGGGGTTTACTTGCTACTTTTCTCATAATCAGTGAAAAACAAATACCTGGATTTTGAGCTGCTGGTACTGCAAACAAAAGCCCATACAACCCTTTTTCAAAATGTCTTCCTTCCACTATACCCTGCAACTTGTTCAATTTGAAATGTCAAGTTTTATTTGAAGTTTCTGTGGATTTCTTCATCACTAACCTGCTGAATACCGAGCGCTGGAAAATCCCGGCACTGACGATGCAAGGAGACTTGAAAAAAAAAAAAAAAACTTAATGACGGCTGTTAAAATGTGAGAAGCACATTAAAATTACACACGCACTTTTGTCATATCATCGTCCAATTACTATTACTGTCTCCCCTTGTGGTTTGTTATATGAAGTATGATGATACATTCAGCTCAAATCAGTCTTTACAAGCAATTACCAGCGTTGGCCCATAAAGCCAACACAGGGTATGCTTCTTCCATTAGATGCACTATAATAGCCTCCGTTCACATCAAATTAGCCCATTTACACACATACTTACGAACTACTATATGTGTGATTTGCTGTTTCACTGTCACAGATTGTATTTGCATCATGCCCACTATGAATGAATGAATGTCTAGGGTGCTATATGTGGATGTTTTTTTTTACATTTGTCACAGTGCAAGTGTGTTAAAGCGTATATGTGCATGTTGTGTGTGTCTGCAGAGTTGGCTGGTATATACTGCAAAGGGAGTATATGTAAAGATTTAATTGAATTCCTTTTGCTACTATGCAGGCCCACAGCACTCTGGCTTATCCAGCCCTGAATTGCTGCCAGTGAGATCTAATCATGCTGCATGAAATGAGCCCTACCTGAGCAGAATGGCAGTACGAGGTCTGGAGGCTGCAGGGGAATACCTCCATTAGGCACAAAGCGAGGAAACAAGGGAGCAGGAGGAGAAAGGGTCAAGCAGGAAGGTGGTGGCAAGACATGTAGGAAGAGAGTGTAACGGATTCAGAAATAGAAAAAAATGCAAGAACACGTTTTAAGATCGCATGCATAAAGAGATGTCGGTGCAATGTGGGTTCACTGTTTTTTTCTTCATTATTTTCAATTACACTGTTTAGTAATAATCTGTTGCAATGATGCCTTAAGTGGTATAAATGCTGTAATTTAAGTCTTTCCCAAAGGCACTTTGACAGTATTTTCTAAGAGGATGTAGCACTAACAATGTTTGATCATGGCCCCTTTTTTTAATACAAACCCAGATGAAGCTGCTGCTCCATCTCCACCAAAGCAGACAGGTGAAAAGAGCATTACACAGAGAGCAAAGTAACTGCCATAATGACTACAATAACACACTCCCATGAGTCATGCGGTGCCACATGCAGACCTGCACATGTCGTCACTTTTTCTACAACAGCAGTGCGCGTACGCAGAGGCAAATGGGCATGGACACTTTTTGGAGTCACGCTCTCATTATACAAACCATAATACATCATAACAGCGCTGAGGACAGATAACGCAGCTGACCAACCAAAATAACAACTTACTCGGGTGAGGCCACAATCATGCCCTCCGCATGCGAAATTGCACATGAAAATGTGTCTGTGTTGCTATGGCTACTGACTCTTCACATCAAAGCAGTGAGAAAACCAAGCTTACATGTATGTGCAAGCCACAGTCTCAACAGTGTTTAATACATACACTGACTTTTTGAAACATTTAGCAGTGTGCCTTCACTGACAGGTACATTTCTGAGGTTAAATGGAGGACAATTTTGTAAAGTAGAGAAACAAGCTTCCTAAATGTCCTACAGGCATGGGGTGGTGTGTGTGTGTGTGTGTGTTTGTGTGGCCTCAGGCTCCGTACTAAGAGTGTATCCTTCCTGCTGTGCCTGCATTTCCACCAGTGACGATGCAGGAGCTCTGCTGCAGTCGTTCCTGTAGAAACTCTAAATTCTCCACAGTACTGCTGCACAGCACATTCCTGTGCTTTCAGTGTGTGTGTGTGTGTGTGGGTGTGTGTGCATGTATGGGTTTGTGCATCATGTGCAACTGTGCGTCAGTGTGGTTGTGTATGCTGGATTTGAATGATAATAGAGGCACTGACCCTGAGAGATGCTTTACTGCTGTGACTCTTTTTCTCACTCAGAAACTCTCTCCTTTGGTGAGGCTGTCCCCCCCGCCTCTTTGTCTCTCTTATGTTCACCCGCGTCCCATGAGTTACAGCTCTCAGACGCTGTTATGTATCGGCAGAGAGCCTGTGAAACAGGAACATGCAGTACACACTAAAACACTTGCACTCACTCAAGTATACACACACACACACACACACACACACACACACAGCAGCAGCAGCGGCAGCGGCAGCGGCAGCAGCAGGATCCACCTCAGAAATAAGCAGCTCTTAGCGATGAATGCAATTTTTTTTTTTTAAAGTCAACCATCTGGGATGAAGAGATGAAACCTTCCCCTACTTCGTCGTTTTTTCCCTTAATCACTTCATCAACTGTTTCATTAGTCAGGAAAGAGTGCAAACAAAAAGGGGAAAGAAAGAGATAAGGAAGGACAGCAAAACAGAAAATCCAAGTAAGTAAGAAAAAAGGCAGGACTAGAAAAAGTCTGAAAGAAAAAGATCACCTGGAAAGGACACCACCATTGCAATAACAGTGCTCTCACTGGCTTGCAAAAGGGCAAAAGGTCATTTGACTAATGGATTATTCCCTCTGTACCAAGGCATTCATTACTGCTTCTGACCTCACAGCAGCATGAAATTGGATTTACTCTCCGATTCTCTTACTCTGATTTTACCCTATTGACTAGAATAGCAAAGTATTCATTTTTCATTACAAAATAAATATGAGTTTTTAAAGTGCAGGGACTCTATAAATATAAGAATTGATTTAAGATTTCTGGTCAGGGCCAAGTGAGAACATATCGAGAGGAACCAGCAGTACAGTGGAAATACTCTGGTGATGCATAATACATTGTGAATATATAGCACTTGATCTTTGGTCTGCTCCTGGCCCCCGTTAAAAAGACGTTACATCACAACATACTGAGAAAGCTAAATTCTGGTTGGTGGACCGTCAGCCAATAAAAATAGGGCAAAATCCAAATAGGAGAGCGTGCCGGGTGTATTAAAAGATTTATGCTGAAATACTTTCACAAACCAGTACAGCACTACCAGGCGAGAGGAGAGTGGCACCGCCTGAACCTGAAATCCAGGTCAAAAGAGGAAACAAAAAAAACCACCATGAATTATACTGGACTCACTGCTACAAGTATGTCATCTCCCTATGATCAGTTTTCATCCTAATACACAGTCATGACAGAGGGTTTGACCTGGCAGCATCCTCAAAGCACAGATCTATTCTCTGATCGAGAGGCAACACAGAAGAAACAGTTTGTTTTGGCCGCTCTACTGCAGCAACACCTGTGATCCAGGAGGGTTTCCTGCAAACTGCCAAACACGCTCCCCGTCATCAGAATAGCAAACCAAACTATCCCCTCCTTCCTCTCGTCATGAATAACAGACTCCTTGATGTTTCAAGCCGGGACAAATTGAGTTGATCTATAGCTACCATAGTGATAATTCTCTTTAGCCTGGCCAAGTGTTGGACGTCAGTGTCACAGAGACAAGCAGCCAGGGCAGGTTGCTGGTTTGTGACCAGTCATGCTCATCTAACCTAATCTCATTGAGGCCTGTCTGCTTCACTTCACATGCCAGGCCACATCTCAGGTGTTTCAGGCATGGGCGACATTGTGCTTCATAGCCTAAAGAGCTGACAGCAGAGCGCGTGGCAGTGAAAACTCTGAAAGCATCACAATTACCCTGCCCCTGCCATCTGGGATGTGCCGCACTCAGTAAATGAGTGCACATTTTCATTCATGTACTTTTGTCTTGGAGAACAGTCAAAAGAAAGTTGCCAGCAGGTCTGGTGAAGCAAAGCCACTGATTCGGGTCCTTCAGAAGTCTTTCTTTCTGTGTATTCATTGTGGAAATTAATTTCGTGACGAAGCAAAACTTTGCCAGCAAACTACCCGACTTCTTTTTATGAAAGAGGATCCCAGGAGAAATTTGGTTAAATAAATGTAGGTAGTGCTACTCAAGGCCTGAAACTGTCACCACAAACTTTTACTCTTGGTTAAAAAGGACATTTTGACTTGAGTTACATTATATACATTGTTTTGTGAATGTCCACAGAAATTAATATTAACTTGTTCAAATTTTGATGCACAAACTAACAAATGTCTTTTAAAAAGGTTGAAAGAAAACATTTAGAAACTAAAATTTATTACCAGAAGAAAGTATTTACCGTATTTTCTGGACCTGTCTATAAGCCGCTACTGAATTTATTCAAACGGTTTCATGTGGTCCACTCTGACCAGGTCTGATGTGACGAGGCTAGATGTATCAGCGGCACAGAGCTTGCTAGCTTGTAAAAAGCCAACGAGCTTTGTGCCACCGATACATGAGCCACACCGGTGTTTAAGTTCAAAGCGTCAGAAAAAAGTAGCGGCTTATAGTCTGGAAAATACGGTAAATATACTAACGAACCTATTTCACAGGAAATATTAACTGATGTGGCAGGGTAAGCACTGGATTATATAAGTATGTTAAATTTTAAATTGTTTGTCTAAAATATAGCAGTGTTGTGACAAATGTTTCCTTAAGAGGTGTATGAATGTGATGTGGCAGTTAGAAAAGTATACCAAAGTCAAGGTCACTGGCCCACTCATCTATTTGTTAACGGATAAGGTACAGCAGGACAGACAGCATTGGGGGGGGGGTGAGCACAGAGCTTCCCCCCTGATCTGAGGACAGCCTGCCAAGGCTAGCTGAGCTGACAGCAACTAAAGCCGAGGCTCCCCACATGTGCTAATCTCCCAGATTTAAATGGGAACACAGCACAGAGCGCAGAGCACAGAGCAGGGCAAGCCGGTCTGATCCATGACCGTATGTCTGAGCACACGCGCAAGCACGCGGCATGCACAGCATAAGCACGCTCATACACACATGTGGTGTACATGTGAAAACATATTGTCATATATTAATTAACAGACTCATTTCAACAAACATGTCGAGGCAAATCCAGATAAAGAGAAATAAGTCAGGCAAAGACAAAGACAGCTCAGAAAAACAACAGAGGACTTTGCAGAGTGGTATGATGCTAACTTCAGATTGCAGCCACTAATAGAGTGAGAGAGCGAGAGAAACAGCAAGAGCCTGAGAGACAGTAAGTAAGAGGAGAGAGCGAGAATTTCCTTTCTTTCTTCATGAGGGAAGACTGGGAACCAGCAAGAAGCAGGGAAACCATGACAACCAGACAACCAACCTTGGCAACCAAGCCAGCGTTCTCACAGTCAGAGCCAGACAGGCGGCTCAGTAAGGGTTAATCTGAACTGGGTGAGAGAGGAGGAGAGAGAGGAGGAGAGGGAGAGACGAGCTGATTAAGCCTACTGCTGTGTGCACAGACGTTTTAATACACTATATGTCTTAAATGCCCCAAGTCGACAACGAACAAAAGACATGGCAGCTGACTTGACCGGCTGAATAGCTGCTGACTGGCAGCATTAAAACGTGCACACGGACTGGAACCGGTACAGAGATGTAACACCTGTATTTTACCAACGCAACAGTGCAGATATATATATATAAATGTATCAATTTGGAGCACCGTGAAAAGAGAAATTGTGTGCTTCTGCTTGCATTCTCTGTTGCGCTTGGAAAATAGCAGCATGAAATTCTGAATAGCACGAGACGATAACACATTACGTGAAACACAGAAGCTGAGCAGAAGTGGGAACCTCAGTGATAAAGAGAGAGATGGACAGAGTGAAGAAAGGGATCTTGTGTGTGTGTGTGTGTGTGTGTGTGTGTGTGTGTGTCGCTATAACCGAGGAAAAATGGACCATAGCACAATGTCGTCCTAACCTGATTCTCCATGCTCTACAACGTGGCAGAAAGATAGTGACAGTAGATACGCCGAGTTAGGATGAGAACCAAATAGGATGCGATGTGGCCTGTCCAAAAAAATATACATTTAAATAAACAAGCTCATTCACAATCACCCACAGAGACTATTCGGGCTCTCCTACACTCACTCACTGACCTCCCATCTAAAGATTGAGCCCTTTTCTCCTCTGGAGGTCAGCAATAGAGAGATGAAAATCAGGGAGGAGGGGAGAATAATGAAGAGAATGATCAATACTTCGCCTTAATTAATAACCTCCACCGCAGTCAGAACATTCAAGACCACTTCATGCTCTCTTAGTTCAAGGGTTTTTTTTTTTCCTCCCTTTTCCTTTTCTTCTCCTCTTCCTCCTTCTCCATGCCTTCACCCTTCTCGCTCCTCCCCCTCTCAGTTCTCCACCTCCTTCCTCATCATTAATCTCTGAAAATCGTTGGCTACATACATTCCTCCCAATCGATGCAATTCCACCGAGGTCTTGTCTGATTTACCACATGGCTGAATCCCTGTATGAATCTTGACTGGCCAGGGGAAGAGGGACACAGGGGGAGAGAGATGGGCCGAGGCAGACGAGAGGAGAGGCGCATTAAATGACAGAGACCATCATCATTATATAACCGAAGCCAAAGTCACAGACAGTGAAAAGACTACAGGCTAAGTCCTGGTTTGACTCGCTCTATGGATAGTTATTGTGTGTATATCCGTGCTTAGAGATTACCATGCCATCGATGCCACAGGAAGGCAAATATTCATAAAAGCATATGCATCAGTTGGGATGCAGGCACATTCACACACCAGGCTCCCACCATTTAGGATGGATTTCAGGCCTGAGGGAGCAGGGCTTTGGCTTTCGCCCGACAGTCAAACAGCTGAGACCAACGCGGGCTTGGCCTCCTGCTTCCCAGCTCTGATCCAGCCTGCTAACACAGGGTGCTACCCAGCCGGGAGCAGCGCAGCGCAGCCATTGGGTCAGGGCTTCTCTGACCTGAATCTCTGAGCAGGCCCACGGCAGCACGGGCCCATCGCCGCAGCCTTTCATTTATTTCCCCTCACTCACCAATTTTAGGTCAAAGCTGGCAACTTTTTCTGGGTAATCTTGTGAACACAGGGGGAGATAGACACCTGTGTTTGAGCTCAACATAGGTTTCAAGATTACATTAATGGCACAGGAGGCTACAGGTCACTGAGAGTTTCACCACCTGCTCCACACACATGTATACGCACCCACATGCATTTAGTTTCTGTGGATTTGCCAAGTGGCTTTTCATTGACAGCATTGACTGAACATGCCCTCCTCACTTGTCATCATCAGGAATATCATGTGCTGTGAAACAGTATGGATCTCCTCCACCTGACAGGAAATCTTTGGGAGTGGCCATCGATCTGAACCAACCATGCCCAGCTCGCCAGCTATCAATCAACGTCGAATTAACGCTTTTACGTTTCTGTGCAATGTGCCAGACTCCCAGAACGATCTAGATAATATATGCACGTGTGGGCATGCGTAAACAAGTGAAAGCAATGACAAATGAGGGCTTTTCTTTCACTCACTCGTACACAAAGACACACAAACGCACAGTGGGACACAGCAAGAGTTACAAACTGGACCGGACCTTTGCTGACACGGCAACAGTGAGAACAGCTGGATTCTGGCTTAAATGCCTCGTAAGCCCAGTGAACCCAGCACAAAAACTCTCCAGCATTTAGACCGAGAGACAGGCACACTACAGACGGCTTTTTGTCAGATGAACTGTCAATATGAAAGTCCCCGAAGCACAAATGATTTCACTCTCTAAACGCCAACCAGAGAATCAAGGAGCCTACACATCAACCTCCAACTCTTAGCCTGTCAATATCCAAGTCTAGCAAAAATAAATAAACACAGGGACTTACACTGGATTAACATGTAGTGTTTTCGAGACAATAGGCCTCTATTCAACTAATCAACAGCCTTCAGGAACAAAGTAAAGGCAAAGCAAGGCAGTGTTTTCTGAGGCATTAGGGAACAGAGCGGTGATTCAGCCCGTCTTAAGTCAGTGCACTGGCAAAAACACAAATCCACCATATTCAGCTTTGTCAAACAGAGCTTCAAGATTCTGAAATACAAGACGGGTGTTACTGCAAATCCTGCTCGGAGGGAGACATTCGACTTGGAAATTTTAATAAATGGTTTAATAAGTGTTACCTCAGCCGCTGCGCTATCATGACAGAGTTTAGACGTAAATGACAGACGGTCTATGGAGTTAGAGTTTGGCAATTTTGAGGTAGGGCACACATACAGCCTCTTTATACAATACAGGTGTCTCATAGACGCGACGCTGTGGCCGGGTTCTGGCACAGTAACGCTGTCATTCAGTTGGAAATGGCCTCCATACTTCTGTGGCTTCAGCCCCAATCAGTAGCCAGCCATGCAGACACTCCCCATCTATGGACCCCTTCAGGCCCCAATGCACACCTGACAAAGAAGAGATCGTACACATGGTCTGCAGAAGCCGAAGAGAAAGAAACACACCTGTAGGAAAACAGCAGTGTGCACTGTCAAGATACTTTCTCAATCTGTTGTGACAAGAAAGAAAAACTTCCTCCGGTTTTTACACCATGCATGCATCACTGTTGTAGCTAAACAATATTTCAACTAAAGCTGTGCAATGACATGGAAGTGCTAAGTTGTGGGACAGCCCGTGCTACCTTTGGTCCACGTGAGTGTGTGAGTGAGAGCCGTGGGGACTTTGGCTGTGTAGGGGATTAGATCAGGAAGCCAAACCAGAACCACTGCGGTGGCCATGTGTGTGTGTGTGTGTGTGTGTGTGTGTGTGTGTGTGTGTGTATGTGTGTGTGTGTGTCAGGACAAGGCCTAATCACTTAATGAACATGGAACAGCACAACTCCTCTGAGCAGGACAGCCAGATCAACCAGAGGGCCTTCCGCTTTCTCCCGTCTAAAAATACCAGCCAATCACAGCCTGGGAATCCTCGCAGGAGATTTAGCTCACTGGACGATCCCAGCTGCCACTCATGATCAAAACTGGCCCATTGGGCGCCCACAGTTGCCAGGCCAACCCTTTCCGTGGGGGCCTGGGAAAAAGATCTGACAGATTAACGAATGGTTAATGGGCGAATGGGATATTATGCACTGTCATTAATCTGAATAGGTTTGGCATGAAGTAGCTCCACAGACGCCAGTAACCAAATGATTTTTCTAACACAGGACACACACATGCACAATGCTGGGCCTCGTTATGTCAGTGCAGTTGAAGCGTAAAAATGTAATTGAAAAACCAAGACAAAAGCAGTTGAAATAATTTATTTCATTATAACTTTTTGCTGACCTCAAACAGTTACGTGAAAACTGTTTGACACAAGTTACACTTCACACCTGTAGCCCACATGCATCCACTTCTCCAAGTCAAACATCTGAAGCAAGTGAAAGAAGCAACAATACCTGTGCTAAAGGAAACACAAGCTGAGCCGTAGATGATCTCACCAACACCATGTCATTAAACGTCTGTACCAAGCAGTTCCCAGTCTATACCACCATAAACACCCATTAGACACTCCTCAGAGCTATCTGAAAGAAATCCTAGTCTGGCACAGAGTGAAAGATCCTCCTGTAAACATAAATGATTAAATGTGAGCAGCAGGAGGACGGGAGGCTAGCCAAGGTGCTTTTAATACTGCATTTGTTATTAAATTGTTATGAAAAACCAACGGGAACAAAGCCTGCAACATTGATTTCCATTGCTGGATCATATTTCAATCATTACACTGACTAGTACATGTCTCGCAGTAGAATGAGGCGGCCTATGGATGCAACATGTTTGGGAATTTTATGGGTTATTTCATTAATGGACCGATCGTTAATGGACAGTGTGGACAGGTGAATGTAAGTGAGCAGGGCGAGTATTCAA
The DNA here is from genome assembly GCA_900323345.1 of Pseudochromis fuscus. Taxonomy (NCBI): domain Eukaryota; kingdom Metazoa; phylum Chordata; class Actinopteri; family Pseudochromidae; genus Pseudochromis; species Pseudochromis fuscus. The sequence goes on along the minus strand of OOFC01030016.1, from coordinate 7,790 downwards.
AGAAAGCATACTGTCTGAGATAGCACACAAACATTTACACATACACACAGGGCTGCTCAGCATGACCAGCTGGACCGGGTAGGGGAAGTAATGCCTAATGTAGCCATTTTAGACAACAGATGGGAGGAAAATCTATCCACACATAGGAAGAGAGGAGAGGAAAAGTCTCTGACTCGCTCTGTTTTTTTGGTGAGCTTACAGAGTAGATGCTGCATCACTCCTGCTATTTCTGCCTCCACAGGGCTGTGCCTCCCTCTCCTTTCACATGGCTCCACTGACTGCATGTACTTGACCGCAGAGGATCCTCACTGTCCAGCCACTAACGCTGCCAACAGGGCTCCCACAACTACTACTACTACAGTAATGAACTCATTTACACACACATACACAAGCATCAACTAAAAGAAATATTATGGGATGAACTCCTCATTTATCATTAATTGTGCAGCACATGTGCCGTGCAACTTTGGAAACTGCAGTGTCATTGCTGCCTGGGCTGAGATAAAGCATGTGCTCCTCATTCAGGAAGCCCAGTTACATCCCCTGGGGTGCATGAATATAGATTAGTGTGGCTCTTATTTCCCAGCTCCGTGAGCAGCCCCCTAGTGTAAATTGTCAAGGTGGGACCCTTCCACTCCACATCGGAGGAAAACCCACGTTATTGCAGTCAGAGTCTATAGGAGAAACGCCTGCCTGCCTGCCTGCCTGCCTCCTTGCGTGCCTGCGGACTAAGAATAGATCAATGTATCAGGCAAATCGGGATTAACGGCGTTGTGCTCCAATCACAGAACACACACACACACACACACACACACACACACACATACATCACAGACATCAACTCATCCATATAATGCTGACAGCCCGTATTGCTCTGCAGAGAGATATTACTTAGCTGTATTGCATTGCTTGCATTTGCAG
>OOFC01030015.1:0-12246 GCA_900323345.1 Pseudochromis fuscus | reverse complement strand
GTTAGAGGGAGACACAAATCAGTGGTGCTAGCTAGCATGATGGGCATCTTATTAGCCAAGCAGCCAGCCAGCTGCATTTTTCAACCACATCTTGTTTCCCCCCGCTTTTCTCACACTGGCACGAAATAAAGGCAGCAAGTGGGGAAAAGAAATGAAGTCAAGTAAACAATTCCGGCTTCCCACTTGCTGTCAAACCAGCCGTACTTTGCTATGTTATATTGCCTGTCATAAATAGGCATTATGCCAAATACAAAAACAATGGAGAGGCTCCTCGTTCGAGCCCTCCATGCTAAAGCAGAACTTTTACAATGCAATTAATCGCAAGTCACAGAGTACCCGCAGAAATGTTATCACTTAAGTAGTTAACAGGGTATATCTGTCAACACAGTAACAGCTTTGGTCTTTTCCCCCTGAAGCAGAGCCCATAATTTCATCACATTTCCGTCCCTTAATTATACAAAATAATTATTTATTGCAAAATTAGTGGACAAAGTCATTAAATAACCTTCACAGCATATTATATCACTGCTAATTATTGCATTCAGCTCCTAGCATCTGTGAAATACATATTTTAGTGCCTATTTGTTTTTGCGACAATTGGCTAATGTGTGTGGACAGGCCACTTGAACACTTATCCAAACGGCAAGGTAATTTACACTTGTTTGAAAAGGGAGGAGGAGACAAAGGGAAAAAGGAAATAGGAATCCCACGAGGGACATCTTTTGTTTTGGAGGAAAATATGTAGCATTATGACGTCCCAAGGGGGTTTCAGTGGCCATTCGTCTTTTCAGGGCCTCGCAGTGGGAGCGTGGCAGAGCAAGGCTCAGCCTGCTACCTTGCCCACCGACAGGCACTGATGGTCATCCAAGAAGCTCCTTAATTAGCCTGCAATCTGGCAACGACCCGTGTTCCTGAGATGTGGCAGCCCTGTTTAAATATGATGCCAGATGCAGTCCCACCTTCAGCATGTCATCTCATTGTCCTAGGAAGCCAGAGGGAGAGAGAGAAAAGGAGAAAGAGAGCACAACATCCCACAACGCAGCATGTGTTATGGGATGTTGTGCTTATTGTGTTGTGCTTATTCTCCCTTTCCTTGTTTGTGTTTTGCTTTCTGTCTGTCACCGAGCATCCTTCTCTCTGACACACCCAGTCGAGACAGAGGTGTCGCAGGAGACCTGAAGTGACCTCAACCTTGAGAAGTGATAAAATATTTGGTTTGAAAAAAGAAAAAAAAAATCTCACACGGAAGAATATTTATGTGCAGGCTACGCAGCAGACACATATGAACATGTATGTATAAGCCAAACTGGACTATGAGGCTTCAGCGCTTCTGTGAAACCACTTGGAAAAGCTTAAAATAATAAATGTTACATGAAGTTTATATATGGCCATCAGCGCTTAGGCACATTCCTCCACCTCACACTACTTCACAGAGCCGATACCGTGTGAATAAAGGATCTAAAACTGGAAAACCACATTCAGAAAACACATTAAATCCCACCAAGTTTGACCTCCTTTTAAGCAGACACAGTGTAACACTTGATATTAGACTAATCTGTGATTCAATATGTAGAGCAAGAGCGGGCATTATCTAAAACGGTGTAAACATGTCCCAGAGCCTTCTAAGATTCCCCTCTTATAATAGTTTTATTTTAGAAACATATAAATACTGGATATGCTGTAATACTAACAGCAGCATCTGTTCAGTTTGTCTGCTCATGTGCTTCCTCCAGGATTTAGGCTGTCACAGCGCACAACTTTGTGTTGCTGCGCTTATAGTGAATGTGGATAAGCTCAGAGGACCGAGGATGTTTTTTTATGAACTAGTTAGGACAGCTTTTTCATGGCATGTCTGCAGCTTTTGCACAAACACAGTGGCATCGCTGAAGTCAAGTCCCACTGCGTTTGCTTTACAGATCTAAGTTCATGATTTAACAGCAAAAGACAAACCCTTTCAGAAATTGAGCATCATTGTAGAGACTTGAGGAGTCAACTATTGGAATATTTTAGAGTTAATCCCAGTATTATTAAAATAAATAAATAAATAAAATTAAGAAAAAATAAGGTGTCGATCAAAAAACAATGCATATGCACATTTCACCACATTATGTTGAATATGACCTTTTTTTCTGGACTGTATCGGGATCCATCTATGGATGGATCTATGTAAATTGCCAATACATCACCATATGTCACACAGATTTATCAACAGGGACAAATGGCATCAACTTGAATGCAAAGTTTGTATCTTGAAACCTCATTTATTTGTTGCCGCGTATGGAGAGGGGAGATAATCTAATCAATTTTCAGAGGCAAAAAAGACACAAGAACAAAAGGGAGAGGTGGAGGATCGAATGCAACAATAAGGAATATTGAGAAATATCCAATTGTCTGAGCAAATGTAAAATGCCAAAGCCTCTTAGAACATGGTAAGTCTTTATTCAGTAATACATTATCATGCATATTTCATACAGGGAGATTACTAAAACCGAATTGTGTGTCTTTCCGTTGTATGTCTTTATAATTACACCTTGAAGCCATAGCTGAATTTTTTTTCTCCCTTTTTCCTCCATATTCATGAAAAGCAGACTTGTAATTTGATAAAGAGAAGCTTGTGTTCTCAACTTCATTCAAACGGCATCATGGCGCCGTATTAAAGTGGGCATCTGTGTTCTTGCGGCATTAATCTCTTCAAGCACATTCCAGCTGCTGTGATGTGCGAGAGGGAGATAAGTCTTAAACAGTCTAAAGCTAAGCAAACCAGACAACTCTATTATTGGCTTCATAATTGCTTAATTAAACTTTTGTCACTAATCATTATGAGGGCAATAGAGCTGTTATACAGGCTTTCTGTCGAGCAGGAAAAAAAAAATCAATAAACTGTGTTGGGGAGCTGATCCCCCCCACATCTCTCTCTCTCTCTCCCTCTCTCCTCCTCACTCTTTTTGTCCTCCGCAAATGAAATTCATTGCTGCCGGTTAGTGATCTGTAGGTCTGGAGCTCGACTGATATGAGCTGCCATCACCATTTGAATTGAGGGGTATTCAGTAGCACATGAATATGAACAAATGGCAAACATAAATCTCTTGCATGAAGTACACCTTCTATCCCTTTATTATGGAACAATTGACCCATCTAAAATGAATTCTAATGCCAGGGAAAGCATTTAGATTTAAATTACACCGTGGGTCCCCTGGACCTGAGAGATGACGGCATAAAAAAGATTAATATGCTAATTATTTTTTCCTCCCCTCTCTTTATTCCTCTTTTCGACATTTGCGTAGGGTTATTGTGAGCCTTGTAAATAAGATGACTGTTTTGTCAAGGAACGACGGTGAGGTTCCTTTCCGTAAAGTACGCTTTAGATCACTGACATGCATCTAGCTGTGACATTATCTTTATTGTTTTTTTATGAGCCTGTGGATTTTTTTTTTTTTTTTACTTTCTTGAAGCACTTCATAACGTGTGTTCAGATGTGTGTGTTCAGTATGCAAATAATTATTTTCTAACTGCTGACCTAGAAAGTCCATCAGATGCAAAGAGAACACGATGCAGGTTCCTCTCTTCTCTGTCTCTCTGTGTGTCTCTGGCTCCATGGGAAATGTTTAGTGTCCCTCCGGAGCAGTCACAAGCACCCTTAGATTGGCCATTACAAGGACCACTGTTCATTCCAAGGTTCTGCCAAATGATCACAGTTTAAATTATGTTGTTTTTTATATCCTTTAATTGGCCTGGCTTTGAAAAACCAACTTTTAGCTTTGAATGTGTTGCCATAGGCAGCCAATTGGCAACAGCGCAATAGGGGCAAAAGCCTCATTTCATAATTTGTAGGCACTTTAAAGTTGGCTAAGCCTCTGTGGTAAATTGAAAAGTGTCCAAAATGTAAGAAGGGAAAAGGGCTTTTTGACTGTGCTTCACCATGAGAATACTTGACGATATGGTGCAATATGTGCCTTATCTTGCAATTATAGCAAGCAATATGTATTGGGGGACTTCAAGTGACTTACAAGCATTTGTAATGCTCGTTGTATGACACCGCTGAATTGAACCGAGTCATAATTTTACACCACTGCTGAAAGTCAAGCAAAATTTCTCAAGACGTCATTTATTAGTGGTGGAAACATCTCGTCCATCAGTGTAAAGTTCAAAATGTTTACAGTGGACTCAAATGGTAAGATTGTCACATAGAGATGCTCGTGTTTGACAATTATGTGTTAAAGTGAGTTACATAACTTAAGATAAAACCTCTATAAGATCTGATGCAGACATATGTTTTTCTCACAATCCATCTAAACTCAAACATGATCCATTTCACATGCTACAATAAGAGCTACTGTTCCCCTTAGGCAGGCAGACAGTAGAGGCCAGACTGCCATCTACAGTTATAGCCTTTCACTTTTTTCTATCCTGCCTCCTCGCTGCTGCTCTACCCCCAACACCAAGTGAATGAAAAACCTTGACCACACACTTTATTCATTTAACAAAGGCGAGGCACAACAAGATAAATCTTTACTGTGTACTTCTTTAATACATACAAACTGATATGAAAGTGCTACTTCAAAAGATGAAGAAATGAACCTAAATGTTGTGGAAAAACAATCACAAACTAATACTCAAAAACGCCATGTAGCTTTTAATGACTTTACTCTGCAACACTAATTATTGTGTTGCAAAACTCATTATGAGAAATATTAATTATAACAAACAAGAGGGGGGAAAAGTTATTCTTGGTGAGGCTAAAAACTTAAAAATATCATTTATTAACTTAACTTTCTTCATTTAATGAATGGCATTACTTTCTGCATCTCAGCTGACAGTGAGAGACTGTGTTAATGAATTGCTTCGAAAGCATCAGAGGACAGACTTAATTACAGAGCCCCACAGTTCTTGCATTATTATGCCATATATCCCCAGCTGAATACAATTCAGCAGCTAGATAAACAAATTTCATGGCAGCCTTTATGGCACTACTTTCTGGCCAACCATTGATACCAGTGTTTATTCGCAGGGCTGCGTGAAGCGTGGCAGGCATGAAAATGTGGCATTAAAAGTGAAATCCTTCATTTTCATCTCATTAAAAAAAAAAAAAAAAAAAAGTGAGTAAAATGCAAATACACAACCATGTGCATGTACAATACTTACAAGTCTCACATATTCCTTGCAGTGGTTCATTATGTGGTTAAGTGAATGAGTGTGGACAGATAGAAGTGGTGTGATGGTGCCCTGTGTGTGGTGACTGATTTTAATTGCTGCTTTCTGTTTTCAGTGAACAACAAAAATGCTTAGTTACCAGATGATGTTGAGACACAACAAAAAGCTCATGATATACATTTAAAAAGGTGGTTTTCAGATGCATCATTTTGGTCTGTGGAGGTTTCTCTCTGCTGCCTCACTCCCCTGGCCAAACAAGTAGGGCATTGTGTGTTACATATGTGTGCACTTGTGTGTGTGTGTGTGTGTGCTTGTTTGCAGCTGTGAGCCTTTGTGCATAGCGTGCTTTGCAGAGAAAACACACACACACACACGCACGCACGACAAGAAACTTCCTTCCCGTTTAGTGTGTGTGTGTTTATGTGTGCTCACCCTGGGTAACACTGTGAACACTGGCAACAGTGCCCACGCCCTGAGGCCCCGCCACGTCTTCTTACACCTCTCATTTTCAGTCTGGGGACTTCAGCCTTTGTGCAAATATCCATTTTTGACTCAAATAACACAACTAGACTACGGACAGCTGTATTTTAAACAAATCCTATGAAATTATAGAGGAAGTGTGCAGTTGTGTCTTTTTAAAATTATTTACTTAAAATCCTCAAGTGCGTCATTTTCTCTTTCCTTCTTTCATTAACTCATTGTTTTATTCACAATAAGGTTTAAATAGTAATTTTATTTATGATACTTCCAAAACAAAAATTACTACACATTTGATATTTTTTACATGAATTTTAATTATTCTATATCAAAATATAGCAGTGTATTTTTGCCTTTTTGTACCATGTAGCATTTTTTTTCCTCTGATTATTTTTCATTTAGTTCAACCTGAGCTGTTACATTAGGATTCACTGCACACAGGTCTGAAGTCAAAGAGCATTTTGCCTTAAAAAGTAAAGGAAAGCAGTCGTGTTTTTTTCTCCTGCAGTACAGACAAGCGGAAATCATTTAATAGCATGTTTGTTTCTCCCCTAATCCTTAAGTATTCTTTAAGGAAGAAACACTCACTCCGTAGTGAAATATATAATTGCTAGCTTGCCGGCTCACAAAGGTATACCCAGGTTTTGGGCTTGATAGAAGTAGCCCGGTCAATTAAAATAATTATAGTATTTCTGTGATAACTGCAAGGTCTGAGTATTTTAGAACATTTAGGGATTTGCAGTTGCATATAATTGGAGCTGTGAAGTCCAACTCCCACTTTTCTTATAAAGCGACTGATTATATAGAGGAGCACACAGTCATTTGGTGAGGGTTAGCTCTAATGCAGCGCCTCCTAATCTGCAGGTCAGAACCAAACGTGGATCACAGGTCTGCATGTCGTGGTTCCAACAAGTCGTGTGGATTTGTTTCAGGATGATGTTAACTGTTTACACACAAAAATCCAAAATAAAAGATCATATACGTCTATATATCATGATGTTTCTGTTATTGATCACTCAGCTGACTCCATCTCCCCTCGGTGTTGATGACTCCACATTCCACGACAACCGATACAAGCCTATAGTGGTCCAATCACAACCAGTCAGCCTGGTCCAAGGCCTGGCTCAGTGCTGAGCTATTAGCGCCAGTGGCAAGCCAACCATAACACTAGCCATAGTTGGAGCGATAGCCTCATTTCAGTGTGGGGTCAGCGACTCAGCCATATTGTTAAGATGATTGTTCTGCCAGCCTTCTGTCATGGCTGATGTGGCTGGAGCGCTTGGCTTGGTAGCGGCTGCCTGGCTCCGCGCTGCCTGGAAAGAGGCTTTGCTGTAGGCAGCTCCGAGGCTTTAAAACCCTTATTGTCTATCTTTCCCCCGGCTAACCCTTTTCTCCCTCTGCTCCCCTCCGTAGGATGGTCTGGAGTCAGGAGGGAGAAAGAGAGAGGGAGGCAGAGAGGGAAAAGAAGGGAGGAAGGAGCCAAGCACATTCGAGGGCCTGGTCCAATGTATCATGATCAGCATAGGCTTTCACGGCAGCTATTGCCTGCATCCCGCAGCATTGTTCAGCCCCTTTCTCCCTGGCAGCACTTTCGTTTGAACAGAATTTTGACACTGCAGTGGGGAATTCTGCAGATTAAAGGGGACATATTTGGTACACTTCCTTCTTGGCACTTTGTGTCGTTGGGGGAAGGTGCAAATTTTTAATCAAGGCATTAAGTAGGAGTGGGCATGTTATTTTCTTTGCCTTTATTCTTTCATTCAAAATAATATGCATCACAAAAAAATAAATAAATAACTGAGCGCCCATCAGTCCATCTATCAGTGTATTTATCAGTACATTTAGACAAGAATGGGAGCCAGCGATGTCCTTTTTCTTTAAGAAAATGGTCTTTTCCTTTGTTTCCAGCCTTTAAAGTGGATCTCAGTGATTAATCATGTGTGCGCACACTTACCATTTTGCTATGGTGCTGAACTTCTGGGGACAGGATGACACCATTAGCTGAGAACGAGCAGCTTGTTTCATCATATCATCTGAGTAACATGTATTGTTCGACTCCCTCTCTCTCTCTTTCTGTCTACACCCTGTCTGTCCGTGCCCTCTGTACAAAAAACCTCTCCATCAGAGCATCATTGTCATCCAGGTGTAGTTAACCCTTTCACACGCCTCACAGATTGAGCACACTCCTGATACCTCCTCTTTGTGCTCAGTGGAGCAGCCATCCTGGCAACTGGGCTCAAAACGTTTTTGATTGCCCAAATATTTGTGTGTGCGTATCTGTATTATATGTATGTGTGTGTGTGTCGGGATTCTTGGAGAGAGCGATTCATTTAGGGGGCCCTCTCCTCTCCTCAGCTGCTCCCTGCCTTTCCCAGTAATTAGCCTAGTGTGGCAGCCACCTCTCGCTGCTCAGTCTGGGAGAGACACTTGACACGGCAGACATCAGAGAGATTTTTCAGGAGGCTCTCCCGGCGCCCCAACAGCTCTTAATTAACCACTTAGGTATCCCCACTCGTTCCCCCGGCCGGCACTTTCCAAATGGTAAGGAGGTTCTGTGCCACGGATCTAAACACCGGGGGAAGCGTGCTATCAAAAGATCTGGGTAAATGAAGGCTTGTGTAAATTATTTTTAATGATTCCCTCCTGGCACATCATTATGTTTGTAGTTACACACAGGCACTTCTGAGACGGCTCATCTTCACTAAGGTCATCAGCAGGACCAACTGTAACTAGCTGCTAGTCTGTAAATGGCTTATTAATTAGTGCTGTGGTTTTACATAGCTGTGAGCTCTGATATATAGTGCAGGGATCGTAATTGTGGGGAATCAAAAATGATGATGATGATGACGACGATAACCAATCTCCAGGCTATTTATGCAAATTGCCCTCTCATATTAGAAAATCATTACCTATCCAAACACTGCAACACTCAGCCTGTGTGAATTACAATGATGGATTTTATGATAATTGCGATTTAATTTTCTCCCTCTCCCTGGCTCTCTTTTGTCTGTCTAGAGTTTGAAAATAATTTGGTCATTGTGAGCGCTATTAATTCTGTATTAGTTAAAGCTGAGTGGATGGGTTTATTCAATTTCCTCTGAATTTAGATTTGTAAGCGATCATCTTTTTTTTTTAAACATCTTTTTTTTTCACTTGTAAATTTTTTCCTGGATATAATTCAAGGATATTTAAATTGGGTGTTTAACCATTACATAATGTTTATATCTTTGACTGTTGACTGGTTTCACTCATCGAGTATAAACCTCTTATTATCAAAATCTATACTAAACGGCATTTTTGCTAAACGCTGCAGCATTACTAAAAAAATCACTAATACTTGTTTATGTAAAAAGAATAATGTGAGTATACTCAGTTACATCCCGCCTCTTGAATCTTACAAACACCGCAAAGGAGAATAACGCAACACCTACAACACAACAACAGCAGTGATCAACAAGTTCTGAAAGCCAGCAATTAATTTTAGGAAATTTCAGCTTCCCCGTCCAGCGCTCAGACACTGGGAGGGTTGAATTTAATTATCTGCCAAGCTCTGCTCTAACAAGTGCTTTGTAGTTCAGCATTCAAATCTCACTGGAAGTCTTCAGAGAGGCAAAGCCAACTTTGCATTCATGAGGGGAGCAAATACTACAGCAGCCCTCCATAACCTTGATGAAATGTGCATTTCACCTTAGGCTATGAGAGCAGAACATAAAAACCCCGAATCATTACATTGAGACAGGTTCCCTCCCTGACAACTTTGAAACAGCGCCATTGCAGATCAAAAATGGTTGACTCTTTAGTAATTTTTTTTTTTAATCTTTTTTTCTGAAAGTTTACACGGACAGGTCAGTGTACAGCAGGCAGAGGGTGTCATGGGAAAAACTACAGTTTATGAAACATAAAATGAGAGCAGATCTGTGGTTGTGCTTTTACACATGCCATGAGCAGGGGGTCTCCCTGGCTCCACATATTGGTTTGTACACCCTATTCAGCCATGTCTCTTTGAGAGCAGCTTTTTGGTATGCTGACAGTATCCAGGCTGCAATCAACATCTGCTAATTTCTGTCTATTAACCGTATTGTCGTAACACACGATCATGATGTTTTGTTTGTACGGCTGAACTGAGACTTATGACCCTAATCCATCATCTGCTTGTCATATTTTTATGTGTTGTCTGTGCAGTTCCCTGCTGCCCAAAGCAAGCATATTACAAGGCCCTGTTTAAGTTATTGGCCAGCTGCTAGAGCCGTGCCCAGCTGAAGAGGTCATTGTGTTTCTCTCCATTTTTTTTTTCTCTCAACTTTCCTCTCTGAATATCACACTGTAGCAGAGTCAATGCCAAGCATAACACAAACCGTATGTCCTGTGAAGCTATCGTTTGCATCCACTGTGCCTGAATATTTTAGCAGGCCCCGCATCTTTCCCCGTCCACAACTAGAGACACAGTGGTGGACACAATGAAGACATTTTGACATTGTTTCTGTTCACTTTTTTTTTTTCTCTCTTGAAAAATCTCAGATCATAACACAGTTATTTCACAGCTTTACTCTCTCGATTCGCGCTGTATTCACATGCAGCGGCTTTGTGTATTTACGAGCGACTGCTGACAAACTTAGCATGAAACTCGTATTTCAGTATCATATTACATCATATCCTATTGACAGTGGAACAAAGACAGCAAATGTTCAAATGTGTAATTTTTTTTAGATTTATGTTATGCAGCTGTTTGAATTTTAGTGTCATGAATGCTCAATAATTTGATAATAAACATATTTTTATTAGAATGCAAACGTTGTGCTTGTCATGATGTAACATCACGTGCTCTGTGGTAAAAGTCGGGAGCAACTGACATTTAAAATATGGACAATTTATGATTTAATAAAGTGCATTAGCAAGTCATACAAAAAAATGTGGAAAATATTTTAAAAAACATGATTATTCAATATGTACCAATCTAAAAATTAAGACTTTCTCCTGTGCTTCCTTATCATATTTGCTTGGTACTATTATGTACAATATGATGGTCATGTGCACCATGGCTGTAATTTACTACGACACAAAGTTTTTAATAAACACACATATGTATAGCTTGCTGTGTGGTGTATTAAAAATAAGCTACACTCTATCATAAGAGTTTTTAGGCCCCATTGTGAGATGAACAGGCTTAGAGCCTTTGCCCATTATGAAATGAATGGGCTTAGAGTAAATGTCCTCTTGAGGACAGTCGATGCATATCACCGCAGACTGGAGAGCTTTTCCTTTTCCCTGCTCGACACCGCGTTGATAGACACAGGCAGTATTTTTCCTTGTTAAGAAAGGGCCTTGTTTATTCTGCAGGTAACGATCCAAATCCAGCAGACATTTGCCCCACAGGAAGGGGTGCGCTCACTCAAGTTTGTCATTTCATTTCTACTGTGAAATCCATTAAGTCCACACACACCGAGGGTCTCTTTTTCATGCTTGTACAGTATTTCCCTTTTGTTGGATGAGCTGTAAGCAGGATCCTCTTCTGAGAAGTGTTGAAATGTATTTAAAGATCACTTGATGAGATAATCTTAAAAAAAAGAAAAAGTTTACTCTCCCTTGTTTAACCAATGTACATTATATAATATATGTCAGTGCATGTGGATTAGAGACTGTTGATATCATATCCACAAGTATTTCTCTTAACAGCTTCTCTAGGTAGAAACCAGAACAAGATTTTCACGCATTAGCTCCCAGTTGGAGTGTTGTTTTTTGTTTGTTTTGTGTCTGTTTCCATCTCTCCAGCAGATTTCTGGTCAGCCGTGTGAAATTAATCTGAGAGAAAATAAACAGTGGAGCCCAACAACTAATACAGTTAATTGTCTTAGTGCTTTTCTGGCTGGCCGCTCGCTAACAGCTGGTCGTACTGGCTCATGGCACCACTTCAGCCAGCCTTTGAGATAATAACTTTTGCATCTGCCAAAGAAGTGGCTGTTACTGCCCACAGAATTTACAACTCACAAGTGGAAACACAGACTCCGACAGAATTTTCTATGCACGGGTCTTTGAATTTTATTAATGTAATGCAAACACAGTCCTTCCAACACATTAAATTGTTGATGTTATGCGAATACACTCTGGAATTGCAGATCCTCATTAACATTATTTGCATGTTAATCTGCATCTTTTTAATTAGTGATATTATTTATGCACATAATTTTCGCCCGGTGATGCCAAGTCGCAGGCACATTAATTAATCTACAGAGATGCCAAACTGTTTTTCCTCCACTTTTATTTGTTTACACCGTGTTCTGGATTCAGGGGGAAGTTGGAGGGGAAAAAAAGCAAAAAATGCCTAAAGATGAATAAAAGTAGAAAGACAAGATAAACTAAAAGTCCTTTTTGTTTTTATAATTCATATTGTAATATTAGCCAAATGTCACGTGCAAATTTTTTCTTCCCTCTTCCTCTCCACTTCCCTCTGAGATCGGTTATTCAGTTACACTACCTTGATGTATTATTAAAATCCATAATGGACTCCTGAGGCTTCCCTTGCTTCTCTTCTTCATTTACAGAATATAGTCAGTGTTATTCTAATATCCCTACAACACTGTCATGCATAGGCAATGAGCCCCCAGCCCCAACCCCACCACC